>JAYJLX010031102.1:0-41296 GCA_036873525.1 Chalinula nematifera | reverse complement strand
CAGACTCTCCACCATTCAGAATGCTGACTGTATAGCCGTGCTACACAGAGGAAGGGTCAAAGAACATGGAACACATACGGAGTTAATGGATAAAAGAGGAGCCTACTATGCCATGAAGAATAACTTTTAAGGAAGTTTGAAACGTTAATTAGAATGAACTTTAATTTGTGGATTTAATTATTTTCCTTTAATTTATCACTCCTGTCATGTAATGATTACAATCATGTAATATAATATTAATTATACTCAAACTTATAGCTCAAATTTAATTTTTCATTAGTTGTTATTAATTTTCATGTAAATTTGACCTAACCATGTAGCAAAGTAATATTAAATAAAACATCAAACAATTTATGACACTAAAATGAAGAATGTATATAATTATTATACATTATACATACATTTAATATTGAAAAAGAAGTTGATAAAATTAAAAGGTATACTTAAATTATATAATTATAAGTGAATATAGTAAAATCAGCAATCATACATTTTAAGAAATTAAAATCATTTAATTTAGTTATGAAGTCTGTGGTTATTGTGCATTCTAAAGTAAGCCCCTCTTTTATCCATTAACTCCGTATGTGATCCTTGTTCTATGACCTTCCCTCTGTGTAGCACGGCTATACAGTCAGCATTCTGAATGGTGGAGAGTCTGTGGGCTATTATAATAGTGGTACGACCCTCTCGGGCTCTATCCAGTGCTTCTTGAACGATTCGTTCGCTCTCCATGTCCAAAGCTGATGTGGCTTCGTCGAGTAGAAGTATCTTGGGATTACGTACTAGAGCCCTAGCAATGGCTATACGCTGCTTCTGTCCTCCACTGAGCTGTGTTCCTCTCAAACCAGCGACTGTGTTATATCCCTGTTGTTAATAACTAGTAATAATATAATTATACTATTTAATGACAGGGGCTAACCTTTGGAAGGGATACTATGAATTCATGGATATTTGCTGCCTTGGCAGCCTCCTCTATCTCGTTGTCACTAACTTCCCTAAAGTTAGCCCCATATCTGATATTATCAGCTATTGACATATCAAATAGAATAGGTTCCTGGGACACTAAAGCTATCTGCTGACGTAGCCAGGAGGGTTTCAGGTTCTTAATGTCATTTTCGTCCACTAAAATAGCACCCGAGTTAATCCTATAGAACTTTTCCAACAAAGAAATAGTTGTACTTTTCCCTGATCCACTGGGACCCACCAAGGCTAGTGTTTTACCGGGCTCCACAGATATTGTCAGACCTCGCAAAATATTGTTTGTATTCTCATGGTATGAAAACTTAACATCATGGAAACGAATTTTCCCTTCGAAGTCCTCCTGTAGAACAAGCGAGACAATATATTATATGAAGGATCCTTCAACCACATTTTATTATAGCTAAGGCCCCTTTAATTAAGGACAAAATTAAAGAAAAAAAAAACTGCATAGAAAAAAAAAAAAATTATGGCCATCTTTCTCATTATAATTAAACTATAAGCCTAAAGATATTAATCTTACAACATTAAATAGCTACCAATTACCAACATTTTGTTTCTAATACCTTTATTGTTCCCCCTGTTTCTAATGTATTCATTATAAACCAACTCACCACAATCCTCCCGAACCCGTCTGGTACTCTGTCCCTCACTAGCACCATCACATCATCAGCTGACAAGAATGCCTTGTGTATGTCGGGTAAAGCATTGAATGCTGTTTTAAACATTCGACTGGTCAGTAACAACACAACTATAACACTATAAATGATTGGGAAAAAAATGAGTTTTCAGAATAATTGAATAAAAGCTAGCTTACGTGAATATCTCAGGTAGTGTGGAGTAGTAAGCATTACTGGTGTCAGTTGTGTAGATACTCTCGCCGACTGTGAAACAGATTCCAATGCAGAAATATACTATAGCTTTCGAAGCTCCCAGTAGTGCTCCGTTGATGGCTGCACTCCTTAGGCTATCACTATAGTAACAATACAACAATAATTTACAACTTAAAGTCAACCGTTAATGTTGCCATGGTGATGCTAAATAACTTTATTAAACAATATCGTTTAAATTAAGTAGATTTTATTTTTTTCTCACTCTGCTGGTTCAGCTAATAGATCCTTATATTTGTTCACAAGACGTTCTTCAATGCTAAGCATTGCAACCGTGGGCATATTCTCAATGTATTCAGTTGTCACTTGAGCTATCTCTTCGATTCTCCGACTGCTCTTATCAGCAAACTTCTTGGCCAGCACAGCTTGAAGGAACGCACCGATAAACATGAATACGTAAGCTGGTAGGACAACCAGACCAATCACCCAAGAGGCAGACAGAGAAAATATAACTACTCCGATAGTTGTGACGAAACTTCTCAATGAAGAACCCATACGAAAATCAAATAACTATACAACCCAAGGAAAACATTCATAAACAAATGTTTGAGTAAAAGGATGATGGTGATCACAACATCACATGTTTCAGCACACACTATACATGTATAAACACAGATGCTATGTTTACACCTTTTGGGACAATTTGATGTTGAAACAAATAGGACTATAGATTTCTATCGTTGTGCAACACATTAACAAAGCTGCCTAAATGGCGTAATACACATGTACATGGCATGGTATACCATTACCATTAAATATGTACATTCACAGGACAGGGGCCTTATTGTAAATTTTTTTCTTGTGCCTATATATATGCTGCTATTGTGAGAACCATCAGCCTATATATATATACTACAGTCAATAGTATCAACGTACCTGAAATATGTCTTTAGCCTGGACTGTGAGGTTATATGCTAGTATACTGACACTGTTCTCTACCTCATCATACCACCCCATGTCGTGCTTTACCATTGATCGGAATGACTTCTCCCGTACTCCCTCGACCACTTGCTCTCCCACCAGCCCAAACATAGTGATCTAAAGATAAAAAAATAGAGGATATATTCCGGTGACCTTTCAGTATAATATGGTATATTCCAGTATATTTCAGTATATTCCTGTATATTCCAGTATATTTCAGTATATTCTGGTATATTCCTGTATAATTACTTACCCCTGTGATATATAAGATGAATATTGCTCCTCCAATGATGGCAAACTGTATTGTTTGCTCAACAACTCCATCCAGCAAATCGTACTTGTCCAAAATTTGAAATTTCTGTAACCAAACAAACAACAAGGATCGATCATCAATCAGTAATACCCAACATCACTGGGTATATACCATCATCATGACTCAGTTTACTTACGTCTATTAGCCCCTTCAAAACTACAAAATTATAGGTAAAGAGTGCACCAGCTGCTACAAAGGCCAGTAGAGACAGGGTCAGTAGTATCCAATGAAGTGGCTTCAACGTCAATACGAGTATGTCTTTCAGTGTTACCAAGTAAGTCCACAGTGTCTTGTCTTCATATCCCGCATAAACAGATGCCTGTCTTTCCTAATAAGGAAATGGGCAAACCCCTCATCAATTACATAGTTAATTAATAGTTTATTACACAAGAAGGTCTGTCTTTCCTAACGAGTAGGCCCTTTAATTAATTGCATAGAGATGTGCGTAACTATATAACCTCAATATGGCTGGTAAGGCTTGTAAGTCGATACGCTGGTGCAGTATTAGCTCTAGCCCTGTTGGTCATGGCACGGTTTAGGCCCATTGTTAAGGTTTTCCCATGTGTCCTGCGTCTAAGGGAATCATCACCCGCAGGCCGAGTACTGTTGATAACGGACATCCTTTGAAGAGACGTTTGAAGCATAGCTTCAGTGAAATCTGCCAATGATTAAGTTAATTAATGAGGTTAATTATTAATGAGTTAATTAAGTTTAATTAACTGACCTCTATGTTCTTCATCTCCATCTGTTTCCTCTGTAGCTTGTTCCATAACCAGCTTATAATAGAGTCCATGTTTCTCCATTAGTTCCCTATGGGTGCCCATCTCTACTACACGACCGCCATCCATTGCTACAATCACGTCAGCATTCTGAATGGTGGAGAGTCTGTGGGCTATTATAATAGTGGTACGACCCTCTCGGGCTCTGTCCAGTGCTTCTTGAACGATTCGTTCGCTCTCCATGTCCAAAGCTGATGTGGCTTCATCGAGTAGAAGTATCTTGGGATTACGTACTAGAGCCCTAGCAATGGCTATACGCTGCTTCTGTCCTCCACTGAGCTGCGATCCTCCCTCACCAACTATTGTCTCATATTTGTAAGGCAGTTCAGAAATGAATCTGTGAGCATTGGCCAGTTCAGCTGCTCTCTCGATCTCTTCCATGCTTACTTCCCTCGGTTCCACTCCATTGTCCATCTTGACTCCGTAAGCAATGTTCTCACGTATGCTGACATTAAATAGTATGGGTTCCTGAGATACGATACCAATCTGGTTCCTGAGGAAGTGGACCTTCAATGACCTAATTTCCTTGTCATCAATCAATACCTAAAAATAGAAACAAACGATGTCATTAAAAGTTTCTAAAAAAAGAATACATTTAATCTTACATTTCCAGTGTTGTATTCATACAGTCGAGGGATTAGCTTCATCACAGTGCTCTTACCACACCCTGATGGTCCCACTAGAGCTACCGTTTGACCTGAATGAATCTTTAAGTCCATTCCTTGCAATACTCGAACATCACTTCTCGATGGATAAGTAAATGTGACATCCTTGAATTCGATGTCACCTTTAAAATCATCAATTTCCAAGCCTTCGTCAGACAATGCATTAATATCCGATCCCTAATAAGGCAACAAGATCACACTGGTTCTTATGTTCATGCATCACTAGACCCTTTATACTGGTTAAGTTCCCCCGCCCCCTTCCCACACTGGTTCCTATACCTGATCAATAATTTCAAAAACAGCTTTCGAAGAACCCTTGGCTTGTAGAAAATCTTTGAGCTCGGGTAATAATTCAGCTAGAGTAAACGTTCCCAGCATTACTTGCATCACAACCTGGGCATAAATAAAGACAAACAGTAATTACAAACTGAAAGCCAAAAATCAACATAATGTAAAGAATGTTTTGTTTGCTTTTTTTTTTTGGATAATTCCTATACAATAATATAACATACCACAAGAATTTCTCCTGGTTTGACGGAGCATTCAACAAACAACAATGAGGAGTACCTAACACAATGAGTAGAGAATCAATGCTAAAATATGGCTACATATATCATCCAACTGACCAAAAACCAAGAGCAAAGTACTGAAGGATCATCATAGCCAGGAAACTCAAGGTAAGCGAGGTTAGAATTAGTATCCCCCATGAATGCTTCTTTAGAGTTTTGAGGTGGGAATGGTATCTGGTGATAAAAAAAGGTAGTGATAAAAAAGTTGTGCCCATAAAAACAATGCAATAATAACAGATTACACAAATATCTTGAAGCAGTATATACAAAAAATTTAAGTGAATTTAGCAAGGTAGTTAAGTTATTGACGCCCATTAATTTATCATACTGTGCTAGAAAATAATAGGCATGTCCAACTAATGGTATTAGTTCTGGACTACCTCGTTACCAAATATACACACACACAAAATATGGTAAACTGGGATATCGAAACTGCATTAATCTTAATAGTATTACCATATTTGGTTAAGCCTGTTTGTTTGTGTAGCCACACCTACCTCTGTATCTCCTTGTCCTGGCCTCCGAACGCCACCACTGTCTTAATGGATGAAAGCACTTCATCAGCCACGCCTCCTGCAACTGATAAAGCGTCGGACTGCTTTGCACTGAATTTTTCAATGACCTGCAAACAGTACATGATATATTCTAATGCATTTACTCTTTCTTGGATCAGTTATCAGTATTACCTTGCTAAGGACGATGGCAACAGTAAAGATAACTGGTATAAGGACACTGGTAACCAGTGTTAGCTCCCAGTTTACAATGAGGGCAATAATGAAGCATGACAGGAAGGTTACTCCGTCCTGGACCAGTGAAGACATGTGGGTACCTATGGCCTTCTCAATCAGTGGAACAGAACTGTAAAGGAATTAAAATAATATTATATTGATTGCATTAGGGCACTGTTAAACATGGTATGATTTAAACATACAATGAAGGGTAGTAATACTATCAGAGTAAAGGATGATATGGCTGACTGTATGAGAGTGATGTAACATAAGAATAGGGTTCAATTCCATTATTACATTACATGCTTGTTTATTATTTACTAACTCTAGTCAATATGGCCACCAGAGTGTCAGCTTTAAAGCGGTGGGTTCACAATATGACACAAGTAGTGGAATATTACATTAATGCTGGAATAGAACCCTATGCTATGTAAGCATTGCATCTAAAGGTCAAACCGCCCACGGAAGCTAATGTAAATGCTCAGGTATTGTAATACGTGAATCACACTTTATACAATATTAATGAGTATATACGTGCCATGCATGCAAACAGATATCTCGTTAGCTCACTTTGAAAGATAAGGAGGCATTTCTGTAATGGAGTGAGTATCATACCAACCCACTTGTCTGGTCAACACGGATTCATAAAAGCTCAACCTTATTCTCAGAGCCTGTCTGGATCCAGTGATAGCCCACAGAATACGGGAAAGGAAAGAGGATGCTAATATGGCCACTGCAATACCAACAGCATAGTATGTAGCGCTATGTACGGCATTGCTTAACAAGTTATTACGTCCTGCAGGGTCATTGGCTTCCAAATATTCACTACTGATAATGGAGTCAAGGGAATCGGAACAGAAGTAGGTCGAGTTGGAGTCATTGTTTGCCTCTAGTATTGCAAGGATTTCGTAGCCTGCAAAGTTGTCCATTGTGAAACCGAATACTACTATTACCAAAGGTAGGGCAAGACCAGCCACGGTTCCAAAGGTGGAGCCCAGCAGCATTAGGAGAACATCCAGAAGGCTGGAATAACGGAACTAAGCAACAGAAAATAATAATTGTAATATACAAATATAATAAAACAGACTTTTAGGCTTGAATTATCAATTTAAAGGTACCTACTACATACAATATGTTCATGATGCAGCTTTATTGGCTAATTTACACACAAGAATGCAATCTTACTAGAAGTTGACTTCTCGGATTACGTCTCGGTCTAGTCTCTTCCATAATGTAGGGGAATAACCTGGACGTAGACTAACTGTTCAGCTAATAGACGTTTTCTTCTTTCGGCAGAGAGTTGAGCTAAACGTTGTACTTATGTGTTTTCTGCTCGGTTGTCTTTTATCTACCAGTTTAGAGCTGAGGGTCGCTGAATCAGACAAAAGGGGCGTTTTAATGATATTCATAGTCACCCGGGGCCATATTAAAATTAACAGCTAGATCTACTGATTCATAACTTAACCCACAAAAGTAAATCAATTTTGAATATCAAAATGTCCACCACTGAACAAGAAAATCGTCTTGCCCAGCTGAAAGAGCTTCAAGAGGAGCTCCAGAACAAACTATTGTCACAACTGTCATCAGCAAACTACGACGAGAACTCGATAAGTGAAGAAACGCGACTTGAAATCATAGAAACACTAGGAGAAAAGGTTGAGGAATCTTCCCGCCAACAACAGGAGGAACAGCCGAACAATGAACTAACATTTTCATTAAGTTCGTTAACCACTAGCACCAACGCTGCTTCCTCCCCAAACAAATCTCCTTCATCCAGCAACTGTGCTAGCAGCGTGTATTTAAATGCTAAAGATGGAGAAACGAAAAGGGCAGACCAAGACACTAGGCCAGATACAGACTCCGCCCACATTTCCAAAGGCACTGCTGATTGTACAGAATCTCCAGTACCATCAGCCGATAAGACACAGCCTGTAAATATATCTAACATCAGGATAAAAGATGCCCTGTGCAGCGATGATGCCAACCCTGGCTCCGCCCCTCTCGGCACTTGCACAGAAGCAATAACGGCTTCTGCAACCTCACCGTTCTTCACCAGCTCAAGTTATGAAGGAACCTCTATCAAACATACCTCCTCCCCTACTCCAGTCGTCTCTCCTCCTAGCAATAGTAGCAGTAGACGCTCCTCACCATCACCTTCCTGGAAGAATACCAGTCCCTCTGTACTCAACGATACAATACATGACATTCGAACCTCACCCTTACACCAGCAGAAGACAGCTGTCAGTCCTGGGAAAGATGGACGTAAGCGTTTGCCCGTTTCAACCGATTGTGGTGAGTGTCAGAGTCTGCGTGTTCACTTGGAACATCTGCTCGCGGACAATGGCAGGTGGAAAGTTGAATGTAATAAACTAGAGGAACATATTGAAGAATGCATGAGGTAATGAATAACTTCATCACACACTCTCTCCATTAATATTACCATCATATTTTTATGACTATAGTATCAATAAAAATTTCATGGATAAAAATAACAGACTGATGAGGAGAATTGTAAGGAAAATGTTTTCATATCGTCTTTTAAATATTTTCATGCAACAAACTTGTAATGTTTGTACTTTGGGTGACGCCCATCACTGTTAATTGGAAACTATAATACAAATGCATATTGCATAATAGGGTTTGTAAATTTTTGTTATTATAGGCAAGCTACCAACAGGAGTGTGAGTCAAAGGAACAGCTGGTTACGGTACTACAGTCAAGGGTTGGCTCAATGTCTGACCAGTTAATGGAACACGATAAACTGATCGCTGACTTGAGAGAGAGGAATGAAGAATTGGAAGAGGTTTGATAAGATAATATTGATTAATATCTCTTTACTAGCAATGTATTCATCAGTTAATTTATTGTGTGATTATTGGGAATGGGGGTTGTGGTCCTTGCTCCAAAGGTTAATATATATATATGTATGTATGGTATTTGAATGTTAGCCATAATGTGTGCTATATGTGTGTGCTTTTGTGTAGGAGTTGGGATGTGTTGGTAGAGAAAAGAAAGATATAAAAGAGCTCCTTCATCAAGTGAGTAAAAAAATAGTTGTAGAGTTTGTTTAAAGTTGAGTTTTGGTCCTTTTCCAGACAATGTCAGAACTGGATATCAAAAAAGTTGAAGTAGCTCGAATAGAGGTATTACATGTACCTCTCTTTAGTTATGAATTTATACTAGTTGATTTCGAACAGGCAAAGATGCGAACGATGGAGTCACAGCTGTTCAATGCTGATTCTGAAGCGCACAGACTCAAGGATATCATTGCAATGATGATGGAGAAGGAAAATCAACTTAATAGGTGATTATATTAGCTAGGTGGGTGTGGCTATATGAGAATATTTTTTAGATGGGTGTGGCTATTAATTAAACAGTTTTAATAGTAACGTAAATTGTGTAATCTGTTTTCTAGTACTATTTATAGTCTAGAGGAAGAGATAAAAAGTTTACGTCATATTAACAATCGGCTTAATGGACAATATACTCACTTTAAATTAAGGTATATCTAGAGGGGTGTGGCTAATTAATGTGGTTAATTGATAGTTATTCATTTTTTTCACTAATAGTAATGATGATGCATATTCCACCGACCAATCAAATCACTCTCTTACATGTAGTAACGTATCTGATGAAGGTAAATTAACCACACCCCAAACTGGTAGCCAACAGCAGTGGAAACAATCGCCACGTTTCACTAGTAGTGCTGGCACTATAGACACGCCCCCCTTAGACACTAGTAAAGACAAACAGCAAATGCTGACAAGGCGAAAATGGCTTGAACAAAGTGAAGGAGGTTTTGTATTTGGGACACCATCAAGGACAAATGGTAATAACGGTTTCTTTTAGCGGTCTAAAGTTTCTATGATGATTTTTTTTTTTTTGATTTGATTTTAAGAAAGGAAAGACAACAAAGAAAATGATACTGTCTACTCTCCACGCCCACCTTTGACACCGAGGAACATGCCCCGCCCCTCACCAAGATCCCCTAATGAGGGCGGAGCAAACCCTCGGAGGTACACTCCAGTTAATAATAGAGGGACATCAGCCGGTGGTAATCACGGAGAATCAAGTAGTGGCAGACGAATAAAGAGCCCAAGAGAGGTACAGTATAGCTGAGTATGTGTGTGTGTGTTTAACCATATATTAATAACTCTATCATGTTATTTGTTCCATCAGAGAATAGAAGATAAAGTTGAAGAGAGGTTGAGACAAGTACCATTAGTAGAGAAACGACTACTGGAATTGCAGAAAGAGAAGGAAAAAGTGAGTTAGTTTTAACTATACTGAGTATAAGATTATGTTGCGAATGTTTGTTGTTCAGTTAGAGCATGTTCTAAGTCGAGCCCCGCCCACTGCTAAAGTGACTGCTCAATCAAAACAAATGATGGTATAATTGAATATATTATTTTAATTAAATCTTTCACTAGCTTATTTTTGTATTAGATCGATGCTGAAAATAGATTGGATGAAGTATTAAAGGAGATAGGTGCAGCTAGACTGTTCCTTTGGAAGAAATGAATAAACTGCATAATACAAATCAATAATAATATAATATAATTATTTCCATTTTATTACATATCTACAACTGTAGCTGCTCCATATTGTTGTAGCAATGCAATCACTTCATCTTTATTATTTTTACTATCACAATATCTCTGTGTGAAGCTGAGTAATGTATCTTTCCTCTCTTCTTTCTCTTCGTCTCGGAATCCAATATTGTCCTCAATCAGGGTGACATAGTTGACCGGCCTGCTCCATATTTGGGTATAACCATATTCAAACTGTTCGTTGATGTCAAAAAGGTTCGAGTGGTTTTGCAGGAAGTGCTTAATGACATTTACAGCACCGTATTGGCATGCTGCCAACAGGATCAGATAAACTCCACCCTGTTTGAACGTTTCGAGTTTCAGAGACTCCTGTTTTTGCAGTAGTGTTTGCATGGTGTATTCCACACGTACCAGCTTCATTAGTCGCTTTATGTCTTTTTTACTGGGGTTCCAGACGACAGCCATAGCCAAAATTTACCCTTGGGTGTAGCCGAGAGGCAAACACTGGTAGCAAATTCCTCAACTCTTAAGTCAAGTGGCCACTTGATGTATAATATAGATAGCCTAATTAAAGTGGGTGTGGCTACTAATAAGCGGTTAAATTACCGCGCAATTTTAAGTGCTCATAATTCACATAAAGCTCACCTACTACTACCTCGTGTGGTTTTCGACTTACCATCTATCTCCCTGCCACAACACTTAGTCTCCTCTCTCCCAATGTGTTGATGTCTCATCCAGTGACACAAAGAAGAAGGCTTGGAGTCAGGAAGAAATGTGTGAAGCAAACAGCCAGGAAGCAGCTGAAATCACTGGTAAGAAAAGACGCATAAATCTCTCAGTTTCAGTCTTACTAGTTAAATATTGTATACTACACAGGACTCTCCTTCCGATGGCCCTGCTCAAATCAAGTCTCCGCCTCCAAACCAACCTCAATTGGACAACCAGGTACCACAGCTGGAACCAAGCGGACCACCAGACCACAATAATGATGGCCCAGCCGAGGATATGTATGTGACTTCATCATTATCATTTGATACGGATTTGAATGAAGAAGTACTTGACCTCATGGACAGGTTAGTAGGTAGTGCTCATAGCTTGGTTATTCTACGGGGATGGGCGGAGCATTTATTCAAAGGGTGGAGCATTTAAAGGATGGGCGGGGTAGGTAACGGTAGACCAATAGTGGAATAATGAGGTCCACTAATTAAATAAATAGTAATTAGATTATATGGCCATGCTAAGTTCTGGTACAATACGTGTACATATGTGTATTTCTACCACCTCTTTCCTTTCCCCTATATAGAATGGATTGTGGTGTGTTGAGTAGCAGTACCCCTCTCAGTGGTTCCAGCCATCGAACCTCTCAAAGACAGTCGCTCCATGTATCAATCCCAATGGAACCCGTAGCAACTCAGCTGGATTTCTTCACTCCTGTCAGGCAATGTCGTCCATCCCAGAGACACTCGAACACATTGTATAGCAGAGAAGGTATCACAGGAGCATTGCCACCATTAACATCCCCTGCAAATACATCGCGGTGAGTAAGCGCCTTAATTAATCAGCTATTCTTCCTGAATCTCTAGTTTATACTGTGAAGTGTTATATAGAAATATTTCGTTTTCATACCCTCTGGTCTAAAGAAAAGCCTATATTTCTACTGCTATTACTGTTGATATTATTCTTAAATTTGTCTTACTAGGAAGAGCGTATCAATGCTACAAACACCTCATAACAGAGCCAACAGATCTCTCTCTCATTGGGGTCTGCCAGATAAAGTATTACAGATATATACGAGTAAGGGAGTGAACCAGATGTTCCTTTGGCAGGCAGAGTGTTTGTCGATGGAAGGAGTATTGGCAGGTCGTAATGTCATATACTCTGCCCCAACTAGTGCTGGGAAGACACTGGTGGCTGAACTGCTCCTGTTAAAATCGATATTAGAAAGACATAAGAAAGTGATAATGATTCTACCCTTCGTTAGTATTGTACACGAGAAGGTTGGTTATTTGCAGAGCCTGTTTGAACCAGTGGGTATTAAAGTTGGTGGGTTTATGGGTGGCCACGCCCCTTCTGGTGGTTTAGCAGCTGTCGATCTGGCTATTTGCACCATAGAGAAGGCAAACAGTTTAATAAACCACGTAATGGAGGAAGGAACAATGGACCAACTAGGGATGGTTATAGTAGATGAGTTACATATGGTCGGGGATCATCACCGTGGTTACCTCCTGGAGTTACTGTTAACAAAGCTACAATACTCCAATCAGCGGTATCATACAACGAGAGAGACAGTGGGCGGAGTCCAGCTACTAGGGATGAGTGCTACTTTACCTAATCTACCAATATTGGCCTCATGGTTAGATGCAGTGCTATATCAAACAGACTATAGGCCTGTACCCCTGCAGGAGATGGTTAAAATAGGTGATACTCTGTATAACTCGAACTTTGAGGTCATTCGTAAGATTACAGGCAACAAGATGACAACTGAAGAGGACGAAATAGCTGAAATTTGCTGTGAAAAAATTTCCAATGGACATTCAGTTCTCATATTCTGTCCAACTAAAGCATGGTGTGAAAAACTAGCAACAACTCTTGCCCATCATCCAGGATTTCAGAGGGAGTTTGCAGAGCCCGATAAAGTAAGGCTGGACAAAGCAGAGGTAGATAGGGTGGGCCTGGACAGGGCGGGACTTGACAGTATATTAGAACAGCTAAGCCGAACACAAGTAGGAATTGATCCTGTACTGTTGAAGACTTTAAGGAGTGGCGTTGCCTTTCATCATGCTGGTCTGACATTTGATGAACGTGAAATCATTGAAGGTGGATTCAGACAATATTCAATACGTGTTCTGGTGGCCACATCAACGCTATCATCGGGCGTGAACCTCCCTGCACGTCTGGTCATTGTACGAACACCCGTATTCCATCAGACAGTGATAGACATTATGACATATAAACAGATGATTGGTAGAGCTGGGAGGAAAGGTGTGGATGACAAAGGAGAGAGCATATTAGTGTGTAAGCCTACTGAGAGGTCAAAGGTGACTTCTCTACTCAAATCGGCCCCTCGACCAGTAAAGAGCTGCCTTGGGCGATCCCCACAGCCTCCATTAATGAAGCCATTTACTGCTCCTAATGGTACAGACCTAGCGGCACTCAAGAGAGCTGTGCTAGAGGTTGTAGTGAATGGAACTGCACTTATGGAACGAGAGATACAGGAATATTTGGAATGTACTTTACTGTACACCGAACTAATGGAGGTTGAACACAATCAAGGTACATCGTCACTTCATTAGAAATGCATTAACAAAACTGAACACATCTATAGTATCTATGACTGTAATATTATATTCTATTTAATGCCCTTTCCTATTTCAGACACAGCTCGCAGTCAAACAAAGTCCTTTCTTGAGCAAACATTGGAATTCTTGACCAACAAAGATTTCATCAGAAACAGGGATAACAAGGAACAAAATGACCACCAGCCAAGACAGTTTTATCCCACCCAGTTGGGCGTGGCCACAGTAGCATCAGGTCTGGCTCCTGATAATGCAATGATTGTATTTGAGGAGTTCAGGAAGGCAAGGAAGGCATTTGTCTTGGAGAATGAGCTTCACATTATCTACTTGGTGAGAGTCATTGAGACACTTAACATGCGTAATATAAATGCATCTAGTATAACTTACATCGTATAATTAGTACGTACAGACAGCCTGGAGACCACACCCTTGTTCGCCACCATTAGCACTCTGGTAAATGAGGGCGTGGTCTTCAGGCTAGTTTATATTTGTCAGTCCAACTTGTCTTGCTGTATATTATGATATCCCTTTATTTTATCTACAGGTTACTCCTGTATATATACTAGATCAATGGCCGTCAATAGATTGGTATAAGTATTACTATATTTGGGAGAGGTTATCAGATGATGTGAAACATGTTGCTGGTGTAGTTGGTGTCCAGGAGTCGTTCATTGCCAAATCAATACAAATCAGACCACCAGAAAGAACCCCACAACAAGTGGAGCGACTTCGAGTCCACAGGAGATTCTTCACATCCCTTGCACTGCAAGACCTGGTTCACGAAGTAACTGTTACTAATGTTTCATACAAGTACGGCGCTTCCAAAGGCCTCCTACAAAACCTTCAGTCTGCCTCAGGTACATTCGCTGGCATGGTAACAGTATTCTGTAACAAACTGGGCTGGACTAGTCTGGAGTTGCTGATATCGCAATTTCAAAGCCGATTGACATTCGGCGTAGAACGTGAACTTGTGGATTTAGTAAGAATATCATTATTGAATGGTTCGAGGGCTCGAGTGCTGTTCAATGCTGGGTACCATAGCCTGGCTGCGCTGGCTACAGCTAACCCTATAGAGATCGAGAAGACGCTGCGAAATGCTTTTCCTTACAAAACCAAGAGCAACACAGAGAGTGGATCGTTTGATGATCGCTCGTTAAACGTAAACTGGTGTGCTAAACTGAGGAAGGGAATGACTGAGAGTGAGGCAGCTAAAGAGATAGTTCAAGAAGCAAAGGCACTGCTCTGCAGCGAGTTAAATATACCAGAATCGGCCTTAGAGTCTGCCACCCGCCATCAGCAGAACCATGCAGACATAAAGCAGCCTATTAAGGAAGATAAGAATGTGAATCGTAGGCTGAGTAGGAAGATCATAAATAGAAATCAGCCAAAAAGTGAACCATCAGCTGCTACAAAGCAACCACGGCTTGACAGTGTAGAACAAAGCGATCGAAAAGAGTATGATAAACCAGCCCTTCTTGAACATAACAGCTCTGTGCTTACCAAACTATCCGAGATGAATGCTCTATCGAGTCCAAATTTGTCAAAGAACATACCTAGCAACAATAATAGCATGATTTCCATACCATCACCATCAATAGAGGCCGGCTCAAATCTGTCAGTTGATTTGTTTAAAGACTTGAGTCTCAACACTCTAGCACGATTAGATGCGGCATGCGATGTAGTCAGCACAATACAACATCCTCCTGTAGCTCAGAATAAGGAGGGGGCTGAAGACAGGAAGGAGGTTGTACATCAACAATCTCCATCTCCTCAGGCTAAACCCGAGAGTATGGGCGCTACCGATCAGTCTAGTTTGAGGGAGATGTCGTTGATTCATTCCACAACCTGCTCTGAATCTGGTCTAACTGTGATAGATCTATCAGCTGATGTGTCTCTCTTAGACACATTCGTAGAGGAATGCAGTGAGCAGCCATTACTGGCATTCTCTGTAGCCACTGAAATGCTACAAGCTAATAATGGAATTGGAAACGGATTAATTAAACCATTACACTCATTGAGGGGCATACCCGTGGGTAATAATGAACAAGTGGTGGGCGTGGCCTTCAGTTGGGGCGACATGGATACGTACTATCTGTCCCTATGTGAGCCATGTGATCTTTCAACAGTAACAAAGCATAGACTTGATATGTCTATGATTATCGGTGAGACTCCGCCCATTTCATTGGAATATAGAATCAAGTGTCTGGAATCTCTGCTTAACCCTTTGAATTCCAATTACCATCTAGTTGCCCTTGACGTTAAACAGCAGATCAAATACCTCATGTTGGCTTGTCGAATCAATGTCACATGCAAGTCACGTGATCCCAAAGTTGCCGACTGGATGCTTGACCCCGATAGCAGAGAGAAGACTCTCAATCATATGATACTCCAATACTTACCAGATCAACCAACGATCGCCAATAGAGATAAAGTAGGCGGGGATGGAGTGGGCGGGGCTGGTGAAGCTACGCTGTGCAGTATTGCTTGCCACTCCCCTTTACCTTATTTGAAATCATCTGCCGAGTGCGTCCTGGCTGAGATGTTGATGGATAGTTTGAATAATCTGCTAACAGCCGACAACTTGAACCAACCATTTGAAGCAGTAGAGATGCCATTAGCTTACATTCTAGCCAAGATGGAGGTCAATGGTATTGGGTTTTCTAATGCTAATTGTAACAATCTTCGTGATCAGTTACAAGGTCATCTAACTGAGTTAGAGCAAGAAGCATACGGACATGCCGGCAGGGTGTTCGCACTAACGTCTCCAGAGGATGTTTCGATCGTGTTATTTAACGAATTAAACCTTCCTTCATACCAAACTACCAAGCCATCCACCAAACGCAACAAAAGAGTGCAACACCTTAGTACATCTAAAGATATATTAGAGAAGCTTAAGCCACTTCATCCATTGCCTGGTGTTGTCCTGGAGTGGCGGAGGGTTTCTAGTACGATGACCAGAACCCTGTTTCCACTATTCAAAGCTTCTGTGACACACGAAGGCCTGGAGTTGGAGAGGATTCATGCTGCCTGTCAAATACGCACTGCAACTGGTAGAATCTCATTTTCAGATCCTAATCTACAGAATGTGCCCAACGAGTATCCATTAGGATTACATCATGTGGAAGGGGGAGGGTCCCTATCAGACTCGGCTCTACTGCCAGAGTTTGACGTTTGTGACACCTCACAACTCAAAGCAGAGGAGAAGATAAAATCTGTTTGCATGAGGGATGTTTTTACACCGTTTCCCGGTGGCATTCTTATAGCGGCTGATTATTCGCAGCTGGAGCTACGAATATTAGCACACTTGAGTAATGACGAGAAACTGTGCCAATTTCTAAACCAAAGTGGTGATGCTTTCCGTAAAATAGCTGGTGAATGGCTCTCTGTGGAGCCCTGTAACGTTAGCGATGTGGAGAGACAACGTACAAAACAAATGTGTTATGGTATGGTATATGGAATAGGAGCTAAAGCATTGGGGGAACAGATGGGTGTGGAAGAGGGCGTGGCCCTACAATTCATGGAATCGTTCAAGTCCAAATATCCACAGTTAAAGAGTTTCATATTGTCGACCATTGACAAGTGTAGGGGGTGTGGTCATGTTGTTACTATGATGGGGAGGAAACGGTTCCTGTCTCATATAAACTCGAAGGATTTCAATAAACGATGTCAGGCCGAGCGTCAGGCTGTGAACTCCACTATTCAGGGATCAGCAGCTGATCTTGTGAAGTCAGCCATGATAAATATTGAAAGAGAGTTCCAGCGTGCCAGACTTGTCACATCTCTTCCTAAGCTACAATCAATTGGCGATTTCAGTAATGCTGCTTTACTGGTTCTTCAACTCCACGATGAGTTGATGTTTGAAGTACATTCGACGGTCATTCAGCAGGTGGCTGTGATTCTGAAGAAAGAAATGGAAGGTGTTGCTAAGCTACGAGTACCTTTTCCCGTCAAAATTAAGACAGGCTTGTCATGGGGCCAGTTAGAACCTCTCGAAATATAAATAAGTAAAGAAAATTAACAGATGTTTTTAATGTTAAAATCTTTTATTGGTAAAATCTTTTATTGCTAAAAAATTTTTTATTTGTTTATAATTTTATTATTAATGAAATAAGTTCTAAAGTACTGAACCCTCATGATTATGCATGTTGTACATGTATGTACATTATTTTGTATAATTATATTACTAATACTGAATCCATCTGGAACTTTTCTATTGTATTTACTAATTAATCTCTGTAGTTCTCATTAAATATGAAACACTACCAATTAATAAAGACTGATCGATGGTTTGATTTATAATAATTTCAAGTCTTTAATAATCATGGATTTTTTTCCAGTGAAGAATAAGGCAATTAACCTTGCAAACTTTTAAGTAGGGTATTTTATGATCGATGGAGCATGCGAGTCATGTTACTCATGTGATATGCAATTAATGCAGATATGTAAACAATCAAGATATTTTGCATGCATGTGACCAATTAGTGTAACCACAACTATCATTTGATAGACTATAGATCTAGTCTAGCTCAGCCACGCCTTATGGGTTTGTGGAGATCTATGTAGAATTGTAGATATAAATCTAGTTGAATTATCACTCTTGATATTCTGTCTTGTTGTGCATAGATTTATGAACTTAACGACGTACGTATTGTATATCAGAAATATCAATATACGAAGAAGAAACACCAATATAGCTAGAGCTACTGGTGGGACGTCGTGTGATTTTCGGTACAAAGTGTTTCATTACACTTTGGTCACGTGAATCACGTGTGGCTAGTAAATATCGATGGACTTGAAAGCTGATCTTTAACTGTTTGTTTTCCTCCTCTAACCATATAATCTAGGTATTGAGCTCAGTTAAAGGATTTGACAAGAATTTTTAACAAATGTCGACGGAGGACGTGGGAGAGGTGAAAGCAAACCCATCGCCAAGGCGTTCCCCTAAGCGGAAACTGATAGTCCAGCCATCGGTGAGAGGGGATCAGCTAGAGAAGATAGAGCTGGAACCGATAGTTAATGGAAACAGTAAACCTGCAGTACGTGATTTGGACCCCATTGACAGTGTGGTAGTGGAAGGAAAAGATGGCAAGTAAGCAAACAAGCAAAGAGAGTTTCGGGTTGCTTTCAATGGGTGGGTCTCAGCATTAGTCAATATCCCTTTAGCTAGCTTCACCGATTGTAATAAAAATAATTAACACAATGATTCTCAATCAGATCAGCTTAGCGCTATCATTACAGATTACCATATAGTGTATGACTGACTGCATTACAGCTCCTCTATGACCAAGAGGGGCTAGACTAGACTGACAGTGTCCGAGTGCCAGTGTGTATGTATAGTACTGTGTGGTATGGGTGTTTGACTTTTCATGTTCAGTTTAGTATTTAATTGCATCGCATATCATTAGTCAGTGCACTGCTACATGTAAGCAACAGTTGTACTGAGTGCATGCATGCAGCCACACAGCAGCCATAGTAGTGACTGAGTTGTATACTTTAGCATAATCGATTGTATACTTAATGAGTGTAGCTATATTATAAATTATACTGCCTGACTGAGTTTATAGGTATACAAAAGGAATGCTTGCATGCATGCGCTGCTGCATGGCCCAGAATACGCAGATACTGATGATCTCTTATCTAAAATTATTTATTAATTTTCACAATTTTGTGTATTTCAGGATGAAGAAAAAATGGTGGCACAAGAAGAAAGGAGTTGATAATACAGTGGATGAAAATAAGTCCAAAGCTGTTCCTATATATAAACTAGTGCGTTATCAGATTTCAAATTATCATATTATTATTTTATGTCATTTGTTTTATCTGTCTATCTACAGTTCCGTTATGCTACCACTATGGATTACATTCTGATATTCATCAGCATAGTCTCAGCTATAATCAATGGTACGGCTCTACCTGGATCCATGTACGTATTCGGTGACCTCACTAACCTATACGTCAACTATGACATTAGCCTACGGATATTCAGTAATACAAGTGAAATATTGGCTAGCGACTTCAGTAAAATCACGTTCCTTCAAACGAGTCTCATCGACTCGATAGACGAGGCGGTAAATGCAAGCATCATAACCCCTGACCTCATTATGTATGAAGATAACCTCACTGACTATATTATGCTAAATCCGAACAGCTCCATTGTTCCTGAAGTAGCTTTCAGTATGTCTTGTATTGTGTTTGAATTCGCTGAAGATGAGAGTACCTCGGCTTATAATATACTCCAAGGTCTAGCTAATGGAACGTATACCATCACCCCGACCAATGCTGGTTGTGATTGCCTGGATCCTTTATTCGATGCCTTTAATTCTGAAGTCCGGTGTCTCTCTGATGATACCTTTATCAATGGCGAACGTCCCGGTGATGGTATCTTGTGGATCATTTACCTGTTCCTGATCATAACAGGAGCTGTGTTCATCTCTTCGTTTATTCAAATAGCCTTCATGCAGGTTGCCTGTGAGAGGCAAGTACAGAAGATGAGGTTGAACTATTATCGCTCGGTACTGAGGCAGGACATTGCTTGGTTTGATTTCAACCCCAGTGGAGAGGTGTCCAGTAGACTCAATGAGTACGTTTAATAAATAAAATAGATTAGGAGATAATTTTTCCAACTAATTTGTTACATGGAATTTATTCTTTTTTTTGTTTTCAGTGATATCAACAAGATCCATGATGGAATTGGTGACAAGTTCTCCATTTTGATTCAGTGGGTTGCAACGTTCTTCGCTGCCTTTGCTATTGGTTTCACTCGTGAGTGGCGTTTGACACTATTTCTCCTGGGTATCACACCAATCATTGCTATAGTGGCTGGACTGTTCTCAAAGGTATACACTGAAACAGTATGAATTACCATAACCTAGTCAGTCCATTATGCATTTCTCTAGGTCATAGCAGCGTTTGCTAGTCAAGAACAAAAGCTCTACGCTGCTGCAGGAGCCATTGCTGAGGAGGTTTTACAATCAGTGAGGACAGTCGTGGCTTTTGGAGGAGAGAATAAAGAGGCTGAGAGGTTTGTGTATTTAGTATATTGTATTTATACATGTCTTATGCTACGTTGATTGTTTATAGGTACAGAGTCCATCTAGCACACGCTCGTAAATTAGGTACAACTAAAGGAGTATCAGTTGGCTTCAGCCTGGGTATCACTTACTTAATAACTTATGCTGCGTTTGGTTTCAGTTTCTGGTTAGTAGCTAATACTTAGAGTGTTTCTTTTTTTATCATTAAGTTATTGCTAATTTATTTTTTTTTTTATAAAGGTTTGGCGGGTATTTGGTTCAACAGGAGTTCATAAACATCGGAGACATGCTGGCTGTGTTCTTTGCTGTTCTCATTGGAGCATTCTCCCTGGGTCAGGCCGCTCCTAATGTTGAAAGTATACTAACAGCCGCAGGAGCAGCTGGAGAGATATTTGAGACAATTGATAGAGTATGTGATCCACCATTAATAGTATATTCATTTATTTTACATCTAAATCCTTACAACAGGAGCCACCGATTGATTCAAGTTCCAATGAGGGTGTGGTACCCGATAAGCTATCACCATTGATACAATTTAAGGATATCTGCTTCACCTATCCGGCTCGACCTGATGTTCAAGTTATGAAAGGGTTAAATCTTGAGATCAAAGTGGGTCAGACCGTGGCTCTTGTTGGTCCCAGTGGGTGTGGCAAGAGTACAGTAATCCAGCTGTTACAAAGGTTCTATAACCCTGATGCAGGACAGGTATTTTAAATACTATTAATACTTGAAATATGTGTTGAATTGAATTTGCCTTTTATTTCTCTCAGATCCTTCTCGATGGCAATGATATCCGTGACCTTAACTTGCAGTGGCTTCGTAGCAATATAGGAGTAGTGTCGCAGGAACCAGTGCTGTTTGATGCTACGATTGCTGAGAATATTCAATTCGGAAGGGAAGACGCCACCCTCAGTGACATAGAAGAAGCAGCCAAAGCAGCCAATGCCTATGACTTCATCCAAACTCTACCCAACGGATTCAACACTAATGTGGGAGAAAGAGGCACTCAACTGAGTGGAGGACAGAAGCAGCGTATAGCCATAGCCAGAGCTCTAGTGAGGGACCCCAAGATAATACTGTTAGATGAAGCCACCTCTGCCCTTGATGCTGAAAGTGAAAAGATCGTACAGGAAGCCCTGGATAAAGCCAGTGCTGGTCGTACCACTATTATAATAGCCCATCGTTTGTCGACTATCCAAACAGCTGATGTTATAGCAGGTATAGAGGATGGTAGAGTAATAGAGATGGGTAGCCATGCTGAGCTAATGGATAAGGAAGGACTGTATTATGAACTAGTGAATGCACAGGTGAGAACTAATAGAGTGTGAAACCCTTTAGAGTGGCTAGCGTGAATAATCTTTTAGTACCAAAATACTTTATTACAAGTATTCAGTATGGTTGTCGTATGTTTAACCCTTTACACGTCTCATTGGTTATGTTTAGACTCACATTGATATTGATGAGGAGAAAGGTCTCCGCTCACCAACTCATAAGAGGGGAACATCCCTACGTCAAAAGAGGCGGGGTCAAAATGTGTCAGAATCAGATGAAAAGGGACTTAAAACAGCTGGTAGCATCAGACGGCAAAAATCAGAAGGAGGAGAGAGAGATAAGGAGAAAGGTGCTGAGATTTCAGAAAAGGACTTGGAAAAATTGGTAGGAATAATGACTCCATGTTTTTTATATGATTCATGTGTTTGTACTACATTATAGCAAGAGGAGTGGGATAAAGACATACCTGAGGTTAGCTTACTCCGAATACTCAAGGCTAATGCTAAGGAATGGTGGCTCATAGCGTTGGGTATGGTTGGATCGTTCATATTAGGATCAATGTTTCCACTTTTTGCGGTTATTTTCGGTGAGCTACTGGACGTATTGGCCCGCCCGGCTGATGAAATATTGGACAGTCTCCATCTTTTTGCTAGTCTGTTCATTGTTCTTGGTGTTGTATCTGGTATTGCTGTTTTCTTTAAGGTTCGTCTAATATATGTGCTACTTGCCTTTGATTTTCTATCTCCATTAACGCATATATTAATATAATTATAATATATTTATTTGTTTGATCCTTTCTTTCCACTGTAGTCTGTATGTTTCACTGTGGCTGGTGAAGAGTTGACTGCTCGTTTGAGGTATTGGTCATTCAGGGCAATCCTTCGTCAAGAGGTCGGGTGGTTTGACTTGGATCGTAACTCATCTGGTATCCTAGCAACCAGACTAGCTCAGGATGCATCTCAAGTACAAGGGGTCAGTACAGTACACGATGAATCCCTTCAAGATATTTATAATTGATAATATAACTAGGCAACAGGGACTCGTTTGGGTACTCTAATGGAAGCAATCATTGGTATGGGGTTTGCTCTAGTCATTGCTCTGGTATATGCATGGCTGTTGACACTGGTGGTGTTACTACTGGTCCCCATTATGATCTTTGCTGGATTCCTTCAATTGAAGGCACTGACTGGACATGCAACGGAGAACAAGAAAGCATTGGAGGAAGCTGGGAAGGTGTGATAATTAGTTATTAATAATTAATCAATTATAATTATATTTCAGATTGCGATTGATTCAATGGAGAATATTCGAACAGTAGCCTCGTTGGGGGTGGAGCCTATGTTCTATTCCTCCTACTGTACTTCAGTTACCAACCCTTACAAGTGAGTAGTTTCTAGTATATAATTTAAAGTCCATTAGTCAATCATTGTTTTTCCTCTTCTTTGTGTGTTTAGACGATCCCTCATTAATTCTAATGTATACGGTGTCACGTATGGCTTCTCACAGGGTGTTTTGTTTCTTGGATACATTTTGACCTTTGGTTTCGGAGCGTATCAAGTCATGCAGCCATCCAACCATATTGCTCATGAAAGCTACTCTGATGTGTTTGTAGCATTCATGGCAATAATATTTGGAGCATTTGATATTGGACAAACAGCTTCCTTCTCTCCTAATTACGCTAAAGCCAAGCTGTCTGCTAACAGAATCTATTCTCTCCTGGACAGAGAACCAGAGATCGATGGTTACTCAGAGGATGGGTTAAAACCTGTAAGAAAATATTTAGAATCTATTTATATTAGAATGTTTATATAATTATTTTTTTTGAAACAGGAAAAAATCGAATCAAAAATCCAAGTCGAGGGTATTCAATTCCACTATCCCAATCGTCCTGAAGTGGACGTTCTTAAAGGGTTAACTGTTGGTGTGAACCCGGGCCAAACTCTAGCACTGGTCGGTCCCAGTGGGTGTGGCAAGAGTACACTAGTGTCCCTATTGGAGCGTTTCTATGATGTTCAGGGAGGCACCATGAAGCTTCATGATAATGATATTCGTGACTTGAATATTCGTTGGTTGAGGTCCCAGATAGGTATTGTGTCGCAGGAACCTGTTCTGTTTGATAAGAGTATAGCTGATAATATCCGATACGGAGCCAATTTCCGTGAAGTTAATGATCATGAAATAGTTGAGGCAGCTAAAGCAGCAAACATCCACAACTTCATACAATCACTTCCTGAGGTAATACTGATGGTGCATACATATAGTTGTTTTAAATGGTTTGTTATTATTTTAAATACATGTAGGGTTATAGTACCAACGTAGGATCAAAAGGTACTCAACTGAGTGGAGGACAGAAGCAGCGTATAGCTATAGCTAGAGCTCTAGTGAGGGACCCCAAGATACTACTGTTAGATGAAGCCACCTCAGCCCTTGACACGGAGAGTGAGAAGGTGGTACAGGAAGCCCTCGATAAAGCCAGACAGGGTCATACCACCATTGTCATTGCTCATCGTCTCTCAACCATTTATAACTCGGACTGCATCGCTGTTATATCCAATGGTAAAGTAGTTGAGAAGGGAACGCATTCTGAGCTCCTGGCAGCCAAAGGTATCTATTACCGATTGAACCAGTATCAACTCAAGGAGGAGAGACAGAAGTCGGAATCGGTTGACCCCGCCCATCCCGTGGGACTGGAACAAGAAGAGCATCAGAATGAATGTTAAGAGACTAACCAACTACGCAAAATAACTTACAGTAACCATGTTATTATTATTTATAGGACTTTAATTAAACCATTAAATATTATCTATTATTATTTGTTTGAAACCTCTTTCTTTCATTAATTTTTCTCAGTTTCTATTTGTATTGTAAACTGTGATAGTATCTGTAAAGTAGTTTTAGCTTCAAAATAAACCATTATGCTGTATACACTCCAACACATAGACTCATGTGATAATCATGTGATAGTCAAGTTATGCATACAAAAAACCATTGAACAACAAAAAACAATGATGTAATCAGTGAAGGTATAAGAAACAGCTAATTCATAATACGCCACATACCCAACTAGTGGAGTGCTAGGAACATGGAAACTATCTACCTTCTCATTATCTCCTTATTTGGTATATCATCCATTGCAGCTGCTAATAATGCCGGAATAAGAACAGTCATAACAACCAAGGGACTCAACTACTGTATGTTCAATACATGCAATATATAGGCAACACTGTTACACTTGTACTACTGCTTGGTTCTATCAGTCAATAAGGTTGGTATACCCATACTCCAGCAACAGCTGCAGGATATTCAAATACCAGATATATCAGGGACTAGCAGTGTGGACATTATAGGAGACATTGACTACACCATATCAAAGTATTTTGAAACTATAGTATATACTTAGTTTTACATATGATATACTTCTGTACGTTTTAGTATCCAGCTGGTTAGCCTACAGATAACCAGCTCTGATCTCAGTAGCAGTACCAGCAGTGGGATAACTCTGTCTATCTCTGGTATATCGATTTCTGGAAGTGCTGACTGGAAATACAGCAATCATGGATTGTAAGTATCAGTGTGATGATGCATGTGTGTAATTCAGTGTATAGTGCATAGGGTCTGGTTCAGCTGTGCAATGTATATCTATTTTACTTCAGTATCCATATATCGGACAGTGGATCAGCTGATCTTTCTGTTAGTGGAGCTTCCATTTCAGCAAGTATATTTGTGGGTAAGTTAAAATTATTTATACTCAGTAATTACTGCCACATGCAGCACAGTGGCCATGAACAAATCATTTATGTGTTATATATCTTTCCATTCTTTATGATGGCCAGAGAAAGACACTAGTGGTCATGCAACACTGAGTGCATCTGGCTGTTCATTCACTGTCAATAGTGTTAGCATTGAGTTTCATGGTGGAGCCAGTTGGCTATACAACCTGTTTGATGGCACAATTGAAGACACCATTAAAGAACAGATGCAGGACAAGGTATAGGCAGATATTAAACTAGCTAGGTATCATCAGTCTATCAATATAGTAGGCCACTGAGGTGCATGTACTGGCAAAGCTATACATTACTGGCAAGCTAAAATGGTACACTTAGTCTTGGATTGTAGAGGCACAATAATACATTATGTTGAATTAAAAACTGCATTATCTATCATATTTGGTAGTTTATATATAAACCCACACACTATACACACGATGTAAGCAAAACGCTCACATACTGTGTGTATAGTTATACTGAGTAACATATAGCAGCCTCTAGTATACTCATATGATTCATGTATACTAACACTATGCACTTGTTGTTCTACTAACAGGTTTGTAGTGCTGCTATTTCTGCTATCAATACTAATGGTAATGCGATGGTGGAGTCATTACCAGGTAATGAGTGTGTATACAGGCATAAGTGTTTTATGGGCGTACATGGTGGGCGTTGCCCGGATAACAGTAAACAATGTATATAAGTTTGTAATCAATGGATCACTCCTATGCAGCAATGCCCAGTATGGCTAAGTACGCCAGTAATATAAGTAAGGTTTTTAGTGGTTCCATATTGTAGTGTGGATTATAATTAGTTAAACTAACAAACTTTACCGGTATTTATAAAAGCATACTTTAGCCCATTAAGGCCCATTATGCTGTATGCCCATGTAATTGCAAGCCCATTAAAAAACCTATGTGTGTGCATAGTATGTATTACTGCATGTTGTGTATCAATGATAATATCCTCCTGGTTATGCAGTTGCTGTTCCAATTGATGAATTCGCGGAGATAAGCTATGCCTTGTTATCTAATCCCGTGTTTACTAACAGCTATATTCAAACCGAACACAAGGTATGGAAACTATCATCACACATTCAATATTGAGCTAATTTGAAAATATAATATCAGTGGCAATAATGAAACTACTCAGCGAAACAAAACTGTGAATGCTTTGTACAAATATTCTGTCATAATTATATTGACCTTATGTCTGATATACCTATCTATAACACAGGGAGAGTTCTTGTCTATAGCTAATCCTGTTGAGCAGCCTAACTTGAATTCATTACCCGAAACCACTACAGATGATAAAATGATGTACGTATGGCTATCAGAATACGTGGGCAATTCCGCTGGTCAGGTGTATCAGGATTCAGGAATCATCCAGTACGCTATCACTCCTGACATGGTACGTGGATCATATAGACTCACTATAATAATCATGGTGGTTTACATTCTGACAAAGGGTAAATGTTAAACAAACTATAAGTAATGTTTTTGTAAACTCAAAAAAAAAAACAGCGAAAGTTTCCTCTTTCAAATTCAAAATAAGGCATCAAGTTATAATGATAATAAGGTGTATAAACATTGTGAATGCTTATTCAAGCCTAATAATGGAGGGCTCGTTAATTGAGCAGCTGGTAGCTATATAGCTAGTATTTATGTTGTGTATTTTATTTAATACTTCTAAAATTATATCAGATACCAAAGGGAGTTCCCTTCCAGCTCAACACAGCATCATTGAGTTCAGTATTGCCAGAAGTAAGCCAATAATAATTCATAATTTTACTGATCACTATAATGCCAATGATACTACTACAGCTATATAAACGATTTGGTAACCTTGACATTGAGGTTATGGTCAAGTCTAGGAAGGCACCAACAATGAAAGTGGTCCCTAAAAGTATTGATTTTGCGTTCAAAGGGAGCGCGGACGTTAGCCTGATTCAAAAAAATCAAACCAAGACTAATGCCTTTACCCTGGGAATCGTAAGTTGAATGGTAACACATGTATAATGAGAACTGTACTATGCACAAAGAAATCCTGTAATGGTGAAATTACAATGGTATGTTACTAATAGGATGTGAATGGAGATGTCAAAGCATGGATTAACTCTAAGAATGCATCCCAACAGATCCTGAGTGCTAACTTCACTATGCTATCGTATGGCAGTATAGGACTATATACCTAGCCACACGTGTATACTAATCCATAATATTGAATAGCATATATTTCAATCCTGTAGGGCCAACTTGTCATTGATTAATTCAGCTATTGGTGATTTCTCTTTGAAGCTATTGCAAGACACTGCTAACTTACTGGTGAACATTATAGGGATGCCTCTAATCAACGGTATGTATGGGTATTTAACTGAGCCACATTATAATATAGTATTAAAACATGCTGTGATATATGCCATTATACTTTATCGATACAGCCAAGGCTAATAAAGGTCTGCCACTACCAGTCATTGAAGGAGTAACACTTACTAACTCCGTGATTACTTTGGGTGATGTAAGTTACCACAATTAATTAATGCTTATTGGCATGAGGTATTGTACGATTTAATTCATCAATATTTTGTTTTGTAAACCATGTTACATGTCCAGGGATACGTACTGGTTGGTTCGGATGTGAGTTACAACACTGTGCCCCTGCTGAAAAGGGTTCGTCGGATGAAGCAACAGTGAATTTAATAATCACCCAACGTACTACTGTATACTGAAACAAAAAATTGAACTTTATATTATACTTTTAGTTATGAACTGCATTAGCTAATGAACACTAATGTTTTTTTTTCCCAAAAAATGTGTACCTTTTTTACTTTACTTGTTTACTGCCATTTTTAGAAAGTTTATTATTGAAACATTAAATTTATATAAAGACACGTTAACAGTTACACTATCTCAAAAACAACAAAAAAACATAAGAAAAATATTTGCTATGGTTACTGGGCAAGAGAGAATGCCAGTACATTGAAGTGAATTTCATCAGGATCACGTTTCATGAAATCCTGGCAAACTCTAGCAGCGTCCTTTAATGAAACAGAGTAAATAAGACTATTAATTAATTTTAAATTAAAGCTTTAATTACTTTTAGGAAATTGTCGGGATTAGTTGGACCGTGGTTAATGGGAAAGGCTTTCCTTCCGTCTAGAGATATGCCAAAACTAACAAAATATTAAATGTAAACTAACAATAACACACCTAATTCATACAGGCTTCCGTCTTTCTCTACTAGTGCTACAAAGTGATAGTTGACGTCGTCTTGTGGAGGCTAAGATTTACAGTAATGAACTCAATAATAAATTAGCTCGTCTAACTTACAGCTGTGTCTCCTTCTTGGGCACTCTCTTCATGTGCAACACTAATTTCCTAAATATCAATAACATAAAAAAATAAAAATAATAATAAAACTTGATATAAAAAAAAAAAAGAAAAAAAAAAAATCCACCGAGCCGGATTTGAACCAGCGACCTAAGGATATCAGACTACCACTACAGTCCTCCGCTCTACCCCTGAGCTATCGGTGGATTCCTGATATTTACTTGAAAATTACATGTAGAGTCTAACAAAAAAAAAACCTGAAGAATAAATAGCTCATGTATACAATCACAAATTTGAAATACTAACAAAGTCACTGAAAAGAAGGGAAAGACCGATTCAAGATTTAGATACTGTCATAGTTCAAGCACAGATATTATCTAAGAGGATTTCTTTAGCAATTTATAAAATGCAATTGTGTGTCCCCTCAAGTCAAGTACTAGCTGCTAAATGGTACGAACCTCATCTTCCTCGATATATCTTCCTCTCTCCTCTGGTGTCATGTTCTTACAAGAAGTGAACATCTTCTTTAGAAAACCGTCATCTGCAACAAAAGAAAGTATTCGTAATTAAACTTTGCTAACTACACCTACTGCTGGCTGGACTCACTGAATTGAAGTACATCGGTATTATTCCCCAGAGCATGGAGCATTCCAATGGTACCACAAGCATTACCAACGTATTGCTTCATATAGAATAAGTTAGGGCTAACGGTCTATAAATAGTTATATATAAACCACAATTGATGTTATTGTACGGTATTTTACTTGTCCAGCTGTCTTCACTCTCTCTTCCTCACTGTCTTTAAAGGATTCATACTGCAAGAGAGATAAAGAGTGGGAGATTGGGATGGATAAAGAGAGTAATAAAAGAGAAATTAAGGAAGTAAATAATAGATGTCGCTAGTGGTCAGTAGCCCTGGACTATAGACCTTGTCTGTTATTGGGAACAGCATCACCAAGGCAACGCAGGGGGCGGGGATCATAGCCAGTAGGTCCGGATCAAGACCAAAAACATCATGGAATAAATGGGTTGGTTTTAGACCTAATGTCATGATATACTAAAGAGAGAGAGAACATTGTCATTTTGACTCATAATGACACTAATGGGTTATTATTTAACAACATTATGACCGATCGATATGACACACCCTAATGCCTATGCTAAGTTGCCTGCTAGGCAGTGGCCCTTCATTTAATAAGGTTGTTATTTGACCAGTATATATTATAGTTTGTTTGGAGTGTTACATACCTTGTTCATAACCTGTCAGTTTGTTGAAAATGGGAAGAATTGGGGGAAAAAAAAGTTATTCAATTGAAATGCTAATAAAATATGGCTACTTACGTCTGGATTTGCCTCTAGTGGTAGCCATCGTACTTTCCTTTCAGCCATTACTAGTTTTTATGAACTGCTTTGCTGTATACTATTGACTGTATTGAGAATGAGTCTGCACTGAGCTAGCTAATGCCCTAGGAACCACGCCCACGTACCACCCATCTTGGAGCCACCGTCAGCCACGCCTCTCACACGTGGAAACGTCAACTCAATGAATGGCGGTAATGCACTGCTCAAGACATTCCAGAAGACTTCCCTTGCTACAGCAATGGAGACCGTTTAGCAAGTTATCAAGACCCTTATCACTTAGGATAAACTTCCTGAGAAACTATTCCGAGGACACAGCGAGTACGGTGACTACCACGTCTTCACCAACAGATAAACTCTCCTTTGAAGAGTACAGGAAGTTAAGGAAGTCCTTAAAATGGCGGGGCAGGATAGCTGGAGTGCCTTTGGGGCTCCTGGCCATATCGGCATCATCAGCTATCAATATGCATTTGAATCCGGACATGTTCAGCCCACAAACTGAAGCAGAGATACAACCAATATTGTGAGCTTTAGTGGTGTAGGATTCCCCCCCCCCCCCTCCCCCCCTCTCTAATATGGTTATGGCTCGGCCACACACTTTGTATACACAATGTAATGGGTACAAAGTAATCTGTGCATCCAGACCCTTCCTTATATTTGAAGAGTGTGGCTAGCTAGACCAGTGTACCATATGTATTCTGTATGTGTTGTGTTAGTAATATGGATTTAATAGTATACTATATGTACACATCTATAACTTCTCTATGTGTTGTGTTATAGAGGTATGGATCCAATGATATTTGCCGTGTTATGCGGAGCTGTTAGTGGTGTGGCTGGGTTTGCAATGGGCGGAGTCATATTCACGAATACCTGGAGACTAATGTTCTCGAAAACAGCTAAACAACTGAAAGAGGTGGGAGGGAATAGCCAAAGGGGGAGGGGCTTATAGGTGGGAGGGAATAGCCAGGGAAGGGAGTGGCTTAGAGGGTGTGGACATTATTGTTTTCATCTGTTCTACAGAGAGAGGATGATTTCCTGTCCCGTCTCCAGAAACATCGTTACTCACGATTCGATCAGAGCAAATACGAAGATGATTATTATGCAGAGAAAGTAATGACGCTCAGCGACTATAGACAATGGATTAGGGAACAACAGATCAAGAGACAGAAAGATGAAGAGGCAAATAGGAGCACAACTAGTCCAGAACAATGATGCAATGCTGGAGGTAATATATATTCGATGGAGTATTTTAATTATAAATTATTATATATTCATTTATTATCATAATTATTCTGAATCACACGTTACATCTTCTTTTGCAATTATTTTTTTTTTGTACATGCATGTCCATCATAGTGGCTGCAAATTAATTAATTAATTTGAAATTAAAAAAATAAATATTTTTAGTACAGAACATAAAGTACTGTGAGTCTGTGACATTAAATGCGTATTATTATAAGTGCATGTGTTGGAAGAGGGGAATCGAGGAAGACAGAGTACGAGTCCAATTAATTAATAGAGGATGATGATGTCGTTGAAACAGGTCTACTGCTCCCATTCATTAACTATTGTAGAAATGGTTGCCATAGTAACTGTTGTCATAGTAACACATTAGACATATACACACAACATACCTCATCTGCCACTTCACTGCCAACATGGAGTAGTAATTGAATACCGTTGAGCCATACTTTATAATCCTCTGAAGACATGGCCACCATATTTAATACCCTAGAGAGAGAGACAAAAAGGAACAGTATCCACACATAATCAACATAACTATGTGTCAAGTGCATTCGTGTATTAGAATCTACACATCATTACATAACTACTATACACTATGCAATGTCTACTATAAGAGTATAGAGGGTACACGTAGGGTATGTATAATGGTAATAATCTGTATATATATTGCTAGTAGTAGTAGTAGTGGGCTAAGTTGAATTACTATTGCTTACTTTGAGTTTGTGAATATGGTGAAGGCGTATTTGTGTTTGTCCAAAGGATCAAAGTCCTTTCTCTGTAAAATGGATGTGCTAGCAGATGTCCTTACCCCAACCAATGTATCTATAATGAATAACAGTTACTAGTTAGTATAGGACAGTAAACATGGGGTAAACATACCACTCTTTGTGTCTTTGTGTGATATATATCGTGACTCGATACTTTTTGACCAGTGTATCTAAAAATAGAACAATGATGATTACATCGTTATTAAATATAGCTCGCCCATACTCACTGTCATTGTACTGGAGTCAACCCAAAAGAACCTGCAATGGATAGGCCCTTTGCCATCACTAGTGAACTTATTGATCCAACCACCTGTGCACACAGCCTAAATATAGTAACAAAAAAGGATGATGTAATCAATGTATAGTTATTAATAAAACATTCTCTCTCCCCCTGCTCTTATCTATTACAGCTAACATATAGTTAGTAAACTGTTTAATTATCTGGGGACATAGTTTTATCCCCTTTTCCGTTTTGTTTCTTAAATTTCAAGAAAATCAATAATATTTATTATATCATTTTGATAACATTGTCTGAAACAGTTGATCTGTCAGCTTTGTCCTCCATTAGCGATGGTTTTGGGAGGACCAGTGGAGGGCTAAACTACCAGCTTATTTTATCCAATCATATGGATACGCATTAGCCACAAAAGGATATATCTATACTTTAATTGCTGTATTGTTTCATATACAGTAAAGTATATTGTGGCTTGATTTCCTATAGTTCAGTTTTACAGGCTGTGATGATAGGTAACCGTCCTTCTGTGCACCTCATGGTGTGTATATCACATTTGGTGAAACCATATATAGTTGGTGAAACATTGTGTAATACATTTTGTGAATCTTCGTGCCATTTCCATTTTAGAGCTTTATGATTAATTTAAGACGGCTTTGTTCCCATCAAAGGTAGAGTAGAACCATTTGTTTCAATTCCAAGTCACAAAATTTCTGCACTTGAAGCAATTTTCGCTATATCTTTATGATGTCCTGCACTAGCTAGTCTAAACTGCTAGGCAATTATCGACATAATTATAAAACATACAATTGAAAAAAGGATTCAACATTGCAACTCAATATTGTCCAGTAAATGACAGGGTTTCGCCCTCAGCCCACCCATATATAACCCACACACCAACACTAGCTGTACTATACAAACCCTACGTACAGATCATAAGTGGTATATCACAGCCTCACTCTATAGTATATACAGTATATACCGATAGCCTGACTGTATGGCGACCTCAATGATAATCAATTTGTGTGTTTTCATTCTCCTATCAACACAAGCACTGTGTCTCTAGTACTATAATATCAACATTACTACTCACTGCCATTCATTCATTCATTCCTTAGTCTGCTAGCTAGCTTGCTAACTGTGTGTGTATGCGTGTGTGCGATTATGTGTGAGTGTTTCTTTTACCTTCATCTGTAGTATTTGTTCATCCGAGATATGATCTTTATCAGTGTCATTGATTTTACCTTCCTAGAATAAAATACGATACACACCATAGCTTAATAGCTAAAAAACTTAACAGATAAAAACATTCATGCATCTGCACAGTATAGCATATATATATATATACCTGGTATACACTGAACTAGTAATAATGATAACTATATAGTTATATAAAGAGTAATGTATGTGTGTGTCTGCCTGTCTGTGTAGCTGTTTTGTAACTGTTGAACTGTACCTGTTGCACCAGTGTCCTAACTCCGATGGAAGCTGTGCTGCCAACTGATAATACATTATGATAGCCAATGGCTGCCTCTCTGTAAGGGACAAGAAGTCGCTTTAATGGAAAACAAGACATGGTCAATAAACACAATGGAGAGTGGCTGGGACAACAGCTGAGGTTGAAACAATGATATTGGCAGCAAAGAGAGGGCCTATATAGCACACACACACTCAACTGGATACTACTGGCTTCTGTTACTACCAACACTATAGCTAGTGGTTGCATTTTATACTCTATGGTCTAACACTCCGCCCACTCATTTCATCATCAATAATGAATGCATACAGTTTAAGAAGACTAAACGATACAATTACTTAATGTATTATAAACTGTTTACACTATAAGTCAATACTCATGAGGATTGGCAAGTCTAGAGTACAATGTCCTTGATCAATGGCCGTATTGCCCATGAGGGCTTGTCAAGCTAGGGGAGTACACACACCGTCCACACCCTATACACTGGGTCTAACGTACAGTATGTTATACAAGTGGTCCATAGCAGTGCAGGCTATATACCTCATTTAACACAGTGATGTGTGTGTGATGTGATGTGTTCTTGTGGTTGTACTGATCAATTAGAAACACATCGTTATGTTTATTTCAATGGATCAGCCACAACAACACAGCAAAATAACAGCATAATACAAAACAGTATACTATCCATATACTGGTAGTATAGGGGGGCAGGGGGGCAGGGGGGGGGTCTATATAAACTATGTTAATACAACACGACAATATACAAAACAATATATTATCCATATAATATAGGGGGTCTATATAAACCATGCTAGTAATGTAGTGATACAATACAACAATATACTATCCATATAGTTCAGGGTATCCATATACTATGTGGCAGTAATATAAACAACATAACAGTATAATTATTACTAATCATCAGCCTATAGCCTAAGGTGTTGTATAGGGGATCTATATAAACTACGCTAGTAATGTAGTGATACAACACAACAATATACTATCCATATAGTACAGGATGTCTATATAAACCAACATTATACAATCCATATAGTACAGGGGATCCATATATACTATGTGGCAGTAATATAAACAACATAACAGTAATCATCAACCTCGTCATCAGCCTATAGCCTAAGGTGTTGTATAGTTTATGCTACTGTGGTGGCAATGAGCCATAATGTGTGTTAGCAGTGTATTATAAAACATAGGTGATATTATAAGTCAATGTTAATAATTATCAATACATTGGTGTGTGTGTGTATGTGTCAGTCAATCTTGTTATAGATTAGATTATTTGTTTGCGATAAGCGTATACAGGATAAGCTATAGTGTGGTCTTAGCTTGCTCCTGATTTGTGTGCACATATGCAATTATATATATTACAGCTGCTACGATTAACTTCGTTCATGTTTCGATTTCATTTGCTTCGTTTCATTTGTTTATTCGGCTTATTTCGTTTGTTTTTATAATTGTTTCCGATGCATGCAATAATAACCTGTCATGGTGTTCCTCTATAGCCTGGGCTATCAGCAGTCCACAGTAGTGAAGGCCACGTTTAATGGCGTAATCCAGTGCTGTTAATCCCTTACCGTCATACAAGGCAGGATCAGCTATATTACCGTACATATAGTTATAATTAGGGGGTGTGGTTATTTGATAATGTAAACAACCTACCCCCTGCTGTGGTTAGTGCTCTAATCATTTCAGGTTTCTCACACACTGTAGCCCAGTGGAGTGGAGTTCGTCTAGTTTAAGGATGTGGCTTAATTAAAGTTATTAATAAATTAATTAACTATACTTGTTGTCGTCTTGATCATTGACACTCAATGGTCGCGTTGACTTGATCATATCAACAGCTTGGGGGAAACCCTATCATTAAAGCACAATTATAACAACACTGCTTTGTACTAGTTGTAACAGTTACAGTTTGTACCTGCTCAGCAGCTATATGCATAACACTCCTTTTCTTATTGTCAAGGTAGCGTGATGACTCAGTCGATAGAAGGGCCTTCATTAATAAATGCTTTCAATAAAGTTATATAAAATTTAATGATATGTACTGTAATAACCTGAAGTGTACGTGTGTTTCCAGACTTGATACTCCAATGAATGGCTTTAAGTCCATCGACATCACTCAGTGTTGAGTCTGTATTGATGGAATGAGATAGTAAAGTTTCAGTTACCTCTACTACTACACTACCATTACACCCAGCACGTGATTTCCAATACATATTTATTATGTGTGCTTCACTTCATATATAGAAGCATTGACAATGCATGCCCCACCCGGACACAAGTAATAGTGGTATATTGCACGTGTGTTTCAGATTGTTTACAATGGAAAATCTGGGTGTGGGTTAAGAAAATAAAACTGCTATTTTTAAATTGAGTATCCACCCACGCAAACTATCACCGCAAACTGTTATTCCAACTCTATCCATGCACCTTATAACATAACATACAATGTATATACACATACAACAACATACGCTAATTACCATGAGAATCAACCAATAACAGTCTAATATAATCAATTAGTATAATTAGGTTGGTGACAATATTTGTGTAGTAACAGCTCATTGTATGTGTGATGTATGTGTGTGTATGTGTATAGGACCTGCTCCTCTCTTCTTAAGGGCGTCAATATTTTGTGTTTGACCGTAATAAGCTGACCACATCAAAGGGCTCATTTTGGCATCATCACAAACGTTCGGACCCAATCCTGGTACCTGTGATAATTAAAATGGGCGTGGCAGTAAAAGGGTGTGGTCACGATGCTTGATGTACCTTGTCAAGGAGTAGATTAATGCATCGAGGGTCCTGGTTATTGGCCGCCCAGTGTAGAGGGACTCTTCCCTCGGAGTCCTATAGTGAATATTGTCACATGACAGTCACGTGATCATCATGTGACTCATATGTTAAACCTTTTTCATCCCGTTTGCACCTAAACTCAGGAGAAGTGCTATCATTTGAGGATTGCCTGCGAACGCAGCGTGATGAAGACATGAACTTCCGTCTGAGGTATTAATTAACATTAATGAATAATTAATTAACTTTACTTGATCCCACTAACCACTAGCTTCGATATTAACATTAGCTCCAGCTTCATACAATGTCTTGACACACTCAATATGGCCATTGTACACAGCGTGCATCAGGGGGGTACGACCTTCGCTATCTCTCACATCAACACCATCTCTTATTTTGAATTTACTGCTCCCCAGAACCATTTCCACTGGGTCCTGGATTATTGGCAATAGGGACAGGATCCCCTCAAGTGATTTCTTATCCCCAATGGCTGCCATGTAGTGTATAGTGTGCATATTATCAGGGGGATGACCCTGAGTAATTGAAGTAGTAATTGGATTAGGTAGAGATGTGTTTCCCTTCACAGATACTAATTGAACCCCGCTGCAGTTGTCTTGCTTCTTTAATTCCTTGAAATAACGTGGATCTAGCTCACAGTATTGCTGGTCCTGCGGGTGCTGGTCCTGCGGGTGCTGGTCATTTTCTATTGCTGTTTCATCATGTATTGAGTGGTATAAAGAGTCATCATCCTCGCTTGCTGTCTCTGCTTTGTCTTGGAGAGCCTTTACTATACTTGAAGTTGTTGAGGATGGTCGTTTTACCGGTGATCCGAATGTCCTCGGACTGGCAAAAATGAGATCATCGATATATCTTTTCTCTTCCTGGTCACCGAACAACGGTTTCGGCTGAGGACTCAGACTGGGAGAATGGGAATCAGACTTGCAGTTTGCATTATTGGAAGGGTTCTTAGGTTTGATAACTTCGCTATATAGGGGTGGACCCGGAGTGGGAACTGCAGATAGTAGATGAGAATAGGAATGAATGAATGAATGAATGAATGAATGAATGTCTCATAGCTAACCTCCAACACTAAATCTGTCATGAATCTCTATCAATCCTTCAATCTCTCCATCTCCTGTTATAATAACTCCAGTTACAGGTCCCTTGACCTTTCCCTTCTTCCCTTTACAAAAAGGTGTTTCTCTCTTCATAGGAGCACTATAAGGTCTTGGCTCAGTGGGCGGAGTCACTGCTACGATCTCATCATTCAATAATGATCCCTCACTACTGGATAGGAGTGGCTTGATGCTTTTGTGTGCAATAGTGGGTGTCGTCATTGTCTGGGGTGCTACTTTGTTTTTACGCTTCATGGGTGACCACACCGGACCGCTCACTTTAATTTTAGTCGTACCAGACCCTTTATCACCCTTGACTTCCGAACCTGGATTATTACATGTTGTACATACTAAAAACATTCATTACTAGCTGTAAAAAATCATCCTACACTTGCCGAGATCAATATGGTAGGTGGGAGGGGCCTGGTTGCTAGGAGACATCATGTCAATTTTCTTCTCTACAGCAGGTGTCCATGCTTCAGTAGTTTTCTTTGGAGAGGAGATACTGCGATTGTGTTCTTCTTCTTTCAGATTCTCTTTATTCGATGGTACTGGTACTTCTTTATCCTTTAACTAACAAAACAAACACAATGAAAATAATTAAACCTATATTATCTGACACAATGTATATATAATGATTGTACATGAAGACTAGTTCAGTCCATATAGTTAGTCAATTTTTGCAATTTTATACCTCTTGTATGTTGCCATCACTGGATATTTCCAGCATATTCTCGCGGGAGTCAGAAGGTACCACTCCTGGCGGTAGAATACTGAATATCCTTCTTGAAATAGCAGCCATTATGATGCAAGTCAAAACCAAGGGTGTGGCTCATTATTACCCGCGTAATTTTTGAAACAAATTGAACTATGAATACTATTAAGCTACACCCTTCCCACTTTGCAGGTAGGAGTAGGAGGGGCTGGCTATGACTATGAGACTATGTGCAAATGCGGTTGTAATATCAATTTGATGGTTGTAATGGATTAAATTTGATGATGATGTATAAAAGTTACACAAAACAAAAAAAGCTAAAAAAAAAAATTGTCCATTTATTTTGCCGACTCATCACTGCACACGCCCACCACTCCCCCCTCTCTCCCCCCAAGCAAACTAGTGTCATCATACATCCATGGGAGTAAAGTCATCTGTCTCAATGTATCTACCATAAACATTAGGACGCTTTAAATAATCATTAATTAATTGTCTGGCTATTCCTTTCTTGTTAGATTCCTTGAGTCCTCTACATATTGTCCTCCATGTCACATCGCTGGGTTCTTCTTCAATCCATTTCTTAATGGCCTCCTCAGCTGGCATTAGCTCAGGAACTTTCAGTACTTTCCTAAACTCTTTATGATCAATGTCTGCTTTGGATAAAGCATTGAGTACATCTTTATGCTGCGGAACCTTGTCAAGTATTTTCTTTGAGTCTTTAAAACACACATACACAGTAAAATTATAAAAATAGCATTAATCATTTCATACCTAGCGCATGGTCTGGCTTCTCTGAAATGGGTACGTCTTTAGGGGGCAGGGTTTTGGTAACTGTCAAACTAGTGGATAGAGAAGGTGCTGCAAAATTAATAAGTAATAGTAATTACTATTATATAATTATTAATTATCCTCACCTTTTGCTAACAAAGGACCTTGAGTACTTGTAACGGATCGTCTGCCTCTCGAACCACTTAAACCCAACTGTACTATTATCTGTTGAGCTAGTGTAACTTCGTTTGCAGCTGTCAATGCCTGTGCCACGGCGCTCCATGAGGCATCAGGATCTACACGTAGCCATTTGTCAAACAGAGCTATCTTTTGCGCATAAACATCTCCTTTATTTTCAATCTGAATTCGCTCGACATCGGGACCACGTATTTTGGGTAACTTCCTCCCGAACTGGTCCCACCTGTTTAAGTCTGCTAAAACATCGTACAGACTGCTAACTACAGTGTGATATAGTTTATAACTATTAATAAAATATTTTATAACTATTAATAACCAGTCAATTCCTGTCCTGGACGTATAGTAGCCAATGTAGGTGATATCTCCATCCCATCATCTGTAATAATTAAGGACTCAACCTAATTATGCTGCATGCAGCGAATGATGGGTGTGGTTAAAGAAATATGACCGCCCTCCCGTTTACCTTCATTCAGCTCTGTGAGTTCGTATTTCTTTACTAGTTCATCGAATTCAGGTAGACTTCCAGGAGGTCTAACTGTATATATATATATATGCATGTACGTAAGTAATGTACATACACTATGTATGTCTATGGTAGCTTACAATGGCTGACAATACGTTGAAGACTCTGGCGGACACTACCACTACTCTTGTTGTGTAACACACACAGGAACTTATCTAACGTAGCTATATCTAATTCAGGCTCATCCTTTACCCTTATAAACGAGGCTTTGATGGCCGACAGGATCATCGAGGCTCTATCCTTGTCCAGTTTACCACTCGCCTCGTTTGTTATCTTTTCCTTCACGTCTGTTCCAATCAGATCAAGCTGTTCACATCTATCAGCTACATTCTGGATGCCGGCGGACATAATTACCCGCATCATCTCATCTTGGTTGTGCTTGAGGAATTCACCTGGATTATCATCAGCTTTGGTGGCCATATTTATATGCCACACCCCGTTCGGGTGTGGCCTGCTTTAATCACGTGTTACCACGTGGTGCTGGGCAGGAGCTATCCTGCCTGGGCAGGATCTATCCTGCCTAAAGTATTGCACAATATTGCGTCATCACAGCTGGGTATATAAGCAAGAGCTAAGAGGTGGACAAGAAGGGAGCAGAAGTCTTCTGCCTTCTCCTGAAGAAGACTGGGGCACTGGAGCAGAAAGGACTGGGCACCGGAGCAGAAGAAGACTGGGCATCGGAGCAGAAGAAGACTGGGCATCGAAGCAGAAGAGGACTGGGCACCAGAGCAGAAGAAGACTGGGCACTGGAGCAGAAGAGGACTGGGCACCGGAGCAGAAGAAGACTGGGCATTGGAGCAGTAGAGGACTGGGCATTGGAGCAGTAGAAGACTGGGCATTGGAGCAGTAGAGGACTGGGCATTGGAGCAGAAGAAGACTGGGCATTGGAGCAGTAGAGGACTGGGCATTGGAGCAGAAGAGGACTGGGCATTGGAGCAGTAGAGGACTTGGCATTGGAGCAGTAGAGGACTGGGCATTGGAGCAGAAGAAGACTGGGC
>JAYJLX010030991.1:0-16661 GCA_036873525.1 Chalinula nematifera | reverse complement strand
TGTTCCCGTTATGCTACAGGTATAAGATTTGGTTTTGCAATGTCTTATGTCAAGCTTTACATCCTATTAATCCCCCCTAACAATTGGCTTTAAGGTTTTGGAGAGATAAGCAATTTGTGGGTTTTCTGCTGCCATTTTGAGGTACAAAGAAGCCAAGTTCTCAGTGAACACTTACAGTTTCGTTACGGGGGATTAATAGAAGTTAGATTACACCTTAAGACACTTTTCTAACCGGGTGCAGTCTGCAGTATCATAGTGGGACTTTAGCTCAAAGAAGAAGCGCTCTCTGCCATTGCTGCTCGAAATAAACAACTACGAATGATGACGTAAACAATTGAAAAAGCTCACGTGACTGTATAAATTGTATTGTAATAATTTGCGTCAATAAACGTCACAGCGGCTTCTAAACTATTTAGCTTGTATTTAGCTGCACGGTTGACTAAACATCATTGTCTACTACTGATAAGCAGCTGTCTCAACCTGACCAAGACTTAATCTACCTGTGGAGTATGATCATGATTACGATGAGTTTTATGAGGATGATGCTTATTATGACATTGAAGATGAGGCATTATGTATTTGTGGGGATAATATACATAGAGGACACAAACGTGAGTGTCCCCAGAATCTGGCTCACCAACAGATACAGTAGTAAGACAAAACGTATTGCATATGTAAAGGTGAAAAAACTATTTCTATGGTATGCTGTGACGGAGAAGACTGTTGGTTTCATTATGGCTGCGTTGGGCTTCCCTAAAGAGGTATTGTGATGAGTGCTTGGAGAAAATGACTCGGGTCAGTCTGTGCATACTATTCAATGTGATGGTAAAGAGGAATGACATCAGATGACAGTATGGATGAGCATCCCAGATGGAGAACAGTATTACACTTGTCGAGGTGAGGAGTCACCAGATATGGTATATTGTGATGGTTCCAACAAGTCTGGTGGCGCTGCCCCTTCGCTTGGAGGAAGGGTTTGGTTGCAACGCAACACTGTTTTTGTTTTAGCAGAATGTATTACGTCACCAATGCGTGGGCGTTAAACGAAGTAAATTTACACATTCTTTGAGGGAGCACGTGAGCAAGCATGGCTCAAAGTTGAAAAGTGGGAGTGTTTTGTCTTCTTTCCTGTGGAGCAGATTCGACTTACAATGCATCAGGCCGTAGAAATGTGGAAAGTATGGATATAGCGAACGGTATGTTACTTTGGTGTTTAAACTGCAACCCATATATTATGCTTTTGTCGTACCCAGTCGCCTGTAAAACAGCCATAACATTTCCCCCATTCAACAATGAAGCTTTGGCCTCCTTTTGCCTTTCCTTAACAAGCCTCAACTTCTATGCTGCTCTTGTAGCTATCTCAACTGTTTTTTTACTGTTAGACTATAAAATACTATACATAATTACATTCCTATACGATGACGTTGCTGTATACTGCAATTTGATTGGGCCGCTGTTTTTTGGACTGCCAGAACGAAAACGGTATTGCGTTGCAACCAGACCCTTCCTCCAAGCGAAGGGGCGGCACCGCCAGACTAGGTTCCAACTGTGCTATTGGTTGGTATCACTTTAAGTGTGTAGGTTTAAGCGGTCCTCTGACAGCCAAAAAATGGTACTGTAGCTCCTATTCAGGAATAAAAGTAAAAAAAAAACAAACCGTTAAAACTGAAGATGAAAGTAAAGTAACACAAGTTACCATATCTGGACCACTACCGAGTGATGAATGGATACGGCATATGTATGTGCACTGCATTAGACATACATAGGGTAATACTGTATAACGATCCAATATGGCAGAATGACATACACTAATAGGATAAAAAAAGGGTATACATCTGCGAGTGCATGTCTTTATTTTCAATATGGAAAACTTGCTTAAATTAATGCTATATCATGGTTTCTCAGCATGTCCAGTGGGATGTGTCATAGATGTGGTCCTGACATAAGATAAATAACACACAGTAACTTCAGAACTGTCGGACCAAGTCAGTTCATATGGTTACTTGGGGGCCCACCAGAAAAGTCTGGAACAAATAAATATCTCGTATACACAGACAACAGAACAACCACTTGAAACTGGGGAGCTCAATTTGTAGATCCTTGCGAATTAGACATTATGACCAGAAAAAGAAAATGGTCCATCATTATACAGACCTTTCAGTCAACCTTAGGAACAACATGATCATAATGATCAGCATTATGAAACACGTATATACAGCTTTTATCCATACAACTAGAATTGTGGAAAAGTGGGCGGTATCTTATCCATCTTTCAGCTTTTCCTTCGCTATAACACTGCCCATTAAAAAATGTATTAATTTGTAGCATACAGGCTATAAAATGTATTTTCTTATCTGTCCCACAGCCATTTTTATCCATCGTATTTTTGTTTATGTACTGTGTCAATGGGCTGAGAGAGCACATGAATAAGCATTATCCTTATGTGTCATAAAGTTCACCATAGCTTTTCGTAACACTAGATGATTAGCCTCAGTATCACTTACACCTTTGGACATGGCACGAAATAAACAATTACCGTCCCCCATTACTCTGTCCAACACATAAGGTGCAATTGAAGGACAAGGCCTAATTCGCTGCGAGTGTTCCACATTTTTATATAGTCAACAGCTGCACACTGAGTGTTGGATAAAAGTCCATATATGATCGTGGTAATTTACTGTATACGTAAGTAAATGCATACATAGGAACTGCATAAAGGTTATTTTCTTATTACGTAGAACGCTATGCTGTATACCTGACAGCCTATCATCATATCCTCTCTAATACACCAGTACACTACCCTCTCCATCTATACCTTATTTAACTCGTTGAACTTTCTATGTCAACCTTCCTTCAGCCAATGTACGAGGAACCATATGTCTACCCAGCCTCAGTGTGCAAACTCACTACAACGTCTCTTATAATCCAGATCACATGAACTGTGAAAGGTATACAGTATATACATGTTTGTTGTATCGTACACACATGAATGAAGACTCGTCCTGTGCATGTACGTGTGACAATGGCATAAGCTGTTATGTGACTTCTTTTGCTGTAATATTGAGAACTGTACGTATTACATGTAAATTGGAACCAATTCATTTCTGTTTATCAGTAGCCATCTTCCTAAACGTAATTACAGGGGTTTTGGATACAGTACTTTTATCATGTACAGCATACTGTAGGTATTGTCCGGTATAAATTTGAAGAGTCAATAAAGAGGTGGTACTGTACATGTATATACAAGACTCATACATTGTAGGGGTCCAGAGGATCCAGAACAATAGCAATGTATTGAAAAGACTAAAGGAGGTACGAATTGTGAATATACAGTAAAAAGTTATAGTGAATAATTTGTGTTTTACATACGAAAAGGCAAAACTACAGTTAAATCCATATCTGATAGTTCTTTGCCGCCGAGCAACGAGCAATCACCACAGCATAGGCACGCTTACGAAATTTTGTCCGGATATAGTCAGACATTTGGACTGCAGTAGCGAATTAACAAACTAAACTTTGCATGCATGTATGTATATTAATGCATTGTATACATGAATGTATATATTGCCTTATGTATAGGTCTGAAATTGTGAATACTTCGATGGAGGAAAAAGTCTAGTCAAGTGTTATTAAAAGTTTACAGAATCCTTTGAACTTGCTGTACATATGAATGTATTAGGCACACAATCGTATAGTACTTAAGTATAAGTTCAAGTACTTTCAATAAAATGTAAGTACAAGTACAGTATATATATATGTCTCACTACATTGAACGGTAACCCAATGCATTTGGTAAGTATAAATTCATACTTCAGAAAGAGTCTTAAAGATTCATGTAGATACATTATTAATTATTACATCTAATGAAAATTAATTGTGTAAAAACGCCTGTCACTGAGTCTGCAGCGCTGTGGTGTAGAGACTTTTCTATGCTAAACAGACGCTCCACAGCTGCCAAGAACATCTCTCGCTATCTTTGATAACATTGGAAACTTCTTACTGTTATCTTTCCAAAAAGTAGCATCACGCTGGTAGGTCGACATATTCCTGTGTTTCTGTACTTGAATAAGATGATGTGTTGGTAGCTATAGCTGGATTAGCTCTTCTAACATAAAACTGAATAATTCTTTTTTTCTTTTTAGCTGGAGGTTGAGGATCATGTGTAAAGAAAGCTGGCCAAATAGATCATATAATTAAGAAGTGCTCGAAACTAGTCTGGATGTCCACAATTGCAACAAATGTACTGGATGGAGAGAAAAGGCCGGAAGCCTGTAACACTACCAGCAGCTGAGATCATACCAGAGGATAAAATAACTGGAGTAGAAGGTGCTCCTTCTTTAACTGCTCATGATAGAAATATCCTTCGTGACATCATCGAAATACTTACCCTGTTTGAAGACTTTGCTCAACTGGAGAATACCACCAGCTGGGTATATGTTGCCTTGTATTCGTGGTTTAAGACACCAGCTGCAAAAGATGACATCCAAGTATCATTAGGGATTCGTTCGTGCTCTAAAGGATTCGTTCGAGAGACGTGTTCCAGACTACGAAAGCAATAACACTTACATTCAAGCTGCAGTTTTGGATCCTCGGTTTAAGCTCAGAGTTTTGGTTAACCTCAGGTGGTATGCCTGGTATTTTGGATGCACTTGGTAAGATGCATGCAATTGCATAACAGCCTGACACTTTCAATGCAGTGAATTTAGGCATTCGTCAGGTTAAATTTCACCCATAATTCTATAATCAACTATTGAACTGGCTGAGCATGCCATGCAGTCGGACAATTCTTATTTAAAGCGCTGTATATTAATCAGTGTACTATTCATTTCATGTGTGGTTTTATTGAGCGTGGGTAAGTTGTCTCATGCAGTGCTTATTTATAGTTTGTGTGTTAGTATAATTTTAAATTTTGGGCACAAATTTGAAGAAAGTTCACTGTACACGGCTGAGTAGATTTCAAATGCTCTGGTAAAATTTTTAGTTTGTCCACTGGGAGTAGTTAGATTTTTTTTTTAACTTTACTACCTACATGCTACATGCAGCTTGTTAGTTTATCTTGTGCATTTAGTACAAATGTAATTGTTAACTGTTTCCAATACACATGCCAGATGTTCGGTTGCAAACCCAAATTCCAATCGGTATCAACAATGAAGAAGATTATACGATTGATGCGAGAAAAAATTCCTCGCACTCATTGAGGTTGCATATAACGTCCACCCTTATAATACCATCTCCAAACTGACGGAATATTTACTCTATGGTTTGTACGTGTTAAGGAGGAGGTGAAACCAAACGCAGATGTGACGCAATTATTGGTTTCTTTAACCCATGGATACAGTTTCACTCTAAAGCTCTCAAGGCAATCCACCTTGAAAATTGATGGGTACGCATCATTTTCTTACGATAGAGATAAAATGAAGGACTATGTTTTAAATTATATCCAAAGCATTACTGACTTTTGTTGAGGAATTCACTACTGCAAATTATTTCAATTATTAAGTTATTAGTTCTTTTCAATAATAAATTATGATACATAACGATAGTATACATAATATAGTTATATACATGTACATGATAGTAGTGTACACATAGTAGTATACCAGTACATACACTCTTGCATATGAGGCGGCCAGGAGGGAGAAAGGGAGGAATGAAGAGGAAACTATATACATGTATTTGAAGTCCACAGTTGCCGCTGATAGCTGCTATAGTCGAGGTACTTCTCAGTCACTGAGTTTCCAGTCAATAGAGAGGCTTTCTGGCAAGTTTTAATTGTTTTGTCTTGTCAGTCGTGTTTAAGGTACCCGAACCCTGCGTTGATGTATTACAGTATGTATATGTATGTGTAATGGTTCATAGATTGGGTTCAGTGTACTATGTTGCCTCTAAGTCTAATATAATGCCCTCAACGTATTATGAGTGTACATGTACATACGATATCAGGATTTTGTACATGTAGCCTATCATACCAGCATAATTATTTGAAATAATAGGTAGAGCAAAGCATCAAGAATTGTTCCAGGATCATTAGGAATAGATGAAAGAAACAGGTGTAGTTCATTACAAAACTTGATGCAAGAAGCAGTCATGTTTGCTCTGGCATTGCAATTTAGTGAAACTAAGCCTAATAGAGCAAAAAATTAGCTATTATGATTTTTATGCTTAACAGTAAGGCTGTGAGCACAATAAGAGGGCAAATTGAGAAATGCGGAACAGAATAATAGGAAAACTACAATGTGTGCAGTTGTGTGTTACCACACTTCTTGTGTTTCAAAAGTGAATTAAAAGCTACTAATACAGGTTTTTAGAACATCAGTGTTGATATTTGAACAGTAAATTTACGAGTTGTTATTATGTGGTTTGTACTATATGCTGTAGTCAAGTAAAGTAATTAATGCTATTTATTACTATACTTGAGTATTGAATAGCTAACCACATTACAACAATTTTCCTTATTTGGTAACTATAGTACTAACAAGTGCATGTACATGTAAATGTATAATGTACATGCCATTGCCAACTTTACTCGACAGTCTAGGATTAACAAACTTTTGTCAATCAACCACAACTTGCTTAGTTTCCATTAGCAATATAATTTCTGGTAACTACCCATTGTCTGTAAACAAAACACACCATGATTCTGATTCTGACTCACCTATTATTCTCAATTATTCCCACCATAAAACATGATCAAGATCAAATTAACTTATATGAATTCCAGAAAATAATCAGCTCCTATATCAGTATTAAGCTCATCAGTTTCACCTATTCAGGCTTGAGCCAATTATGCTAGCATATTTAATGTCATTAATGTGAATGTCTAGATATAGGCCAGGTACTGAGTAAAGGAAGTACAATATCTTGAACTTGATTATGATAATTATATACCTTGAGAATCCACTGCATGCATGAGTATATGTTGGGTGCTATGTGAAATGGGAACAGAATGAACTTTTCAGATTGTAGTGTGTATACTGGGCCTATGACACTGATTGTTATATGGACTTCTCAGTGTTATGATGATGATTGCATGTGTGACATATGATGCTTATCACGTTTAGCATTATACAGATAATATTAGCAATAAAATTAATGCTTTCCCTTTTTTGTTTTCTGGCAAATTAGCTGACTATAAAATTGATGAGTGAAACTAAGCCTAACTTAGGAACAAAACAAAGTAATAAACCTAGTGAACAGTGCATAGGCTCACATTATTGAGCCCTAAAATTAAACCAAATTAACTGCACATATTATATCTAGATCAAGACTAGACTATACATTGAAAATAAACGGAGGTATTCGGTAAAAGACGGATAACATGGCCTCATCTTCACGGTTAGTTAGTGCTAACATGGTTGCTGAGAAAGTGGTGCCGAACGAGTCTGAATTTGAATTTAGCTCAGAGAATAATCAGGATATGTTGTCAGAAAATAGTAGCTGCAACGTTTCAACATCGTCAACAAACCGAAGTAGATCTAGTACTCCGTATCGACAGCCGTTTCAAGGTCAACCCATTCGCCTTAGCACTCATTCTTTTGTCTCTGGGAATACTTCCACCGAAGGTACTGATAGTACAACAACATCGTTATCCTCTTCAAGCATGCTGAATTTTTTGCGTAGACCTACCACATCAGATATTTCCAGGAAACGTTCCATATCACGTAATCCTCACCCAAAGGGCAAAAAGCGATGTCAAAAGCAGTAGAAGTGATCCAAAATCAGTTACACCTGAGCAACGACTTAAAAAAATTCCAAATGAGAGTTTAACTGTATCCAAAGGCAAGCTTTTTTGTGTAGAGAAGAACTGTCAGTGAAAAGCTCCAGTATTACTAACCACATCAAATCAGCCAAACACGCATCTGGTAAACTGGTGTTGGATTTAGAACTGGTAGAAGCACTGATATCTTATGAAAGCATGGAGCACCCACGTGGTGAGACACTTCCAGATCAACAGCGAATTTATCGTGTCAAAGTCGTACGTACCTTTCTAGCTGCCGGAGTACCACTTAATAAAATCATGTTATTCAGAGAGTTACTTGAGGAGAATGGATATCGTCTCACAGATCGTAGATATTTATCTGATTTAATCCCTTTCATATTATCCCAAGAGAAAGAAGACCTGAAATCAGCCATTTCGAACATGCCTACTGTACAGCCGGAAAAGTTTGCGAGGAATTTAATGGTGCGATTTTGCGAGTGAGAAAAAATCACACAAATTAAATCTGCAATACAATTTCTTATACATTGGCTAGTCCAGTCACGCCCCACGTTTCGCATTAATTAAATTTCGCAAAGTTTTGAATTTCCTTGTTTTCGAGCAAATCGCACAACTTTGTTCTCGCAAATATTTCCGGCTATACGGTATTTTTCAGTAGTCTTTGATGGGACTAGCCGAGACGGGGAAGTGTTCGTTGTCATTGTCCGATATGTGGATTATGACTCTTGGAGCATTCAGCAAAAAGTCGTCAAACTTCATGTTCTGGCTAGTAGTATGACAGGTGAAGAAATTGCCCGAGAGGTTATTAGCACACTATCTACTGAGTATTCCATTCAATCTAGCCATGTATTAGCAATGATGTATGATTGTGCTGCAACCAATCTGGTCATTACGAACACTTTCCGTTGTGTACCCAAACATGTTAGGAATTGGGTGTTTCTCACATACCCCGAGTTGGTGAGCGATTCGATGCCCCCATTCTAAATGAATTCATTGTACATTGGATCAGTTTGTTCTCACACAGTTGCAAAGCCAAGGTTTTATGGAAAAAAAAAACTGGTTTATCCATTGATAAATATTGTCCTACACGATGGTGGAGCCGGTGGGAGGTGATGGAACAACTGCTAAGTGTATTTGCTGATATTGAACCATTCTTAAGCCTACCTGACGAATTCTGCGAGAAAACCAAGGCCAAATCAAGATCCAAACAAAAGAAATCTTCTAAGAATTGAACTTGCCTCAGTAGTTAACGCAGACCATTTGTTGAAGCAACCTATAAGCTTGAGTCTGATGATGTGATGGTTTTTGAATGTTACGATATTATTCTAGTGTTTCAGGAGAACTATCCAAATGCACAGGCTGTTGCAAAATCCATTGGTGTGAAAGCTGACTCACATGTACAGCAATGGATGAAGGTAGTACGAGCATGCCTTAAGCCAGCTTATGAATATTTTGGTGAACACTTAAAAGCTGACTTGATGAAAATTCCACTTCAGAGTTTGAAAGCAGCTCGTCTCTTTAATCCTCATTACTTAAAGAAAGTCAATTCTGATTGTGCTGGATTAGATGGCCTGTCACGTCTCCCATTTTCGATTCAATCGTGATAGCTGAACTTAAAGAAGAATTTCTGAAATATGTCGTCTGAATATACTCTACTTGCTTTCTGGAAAGACAATGCAAGTGTAATACCAAAGTGGAGTAAAGCAGCCTGAAAAGTCATGCTGATCCAACCTTCATCCGCAGCTGCTGAAAGGGTTTTTTCAATACTGAACGATACTTTTGGTGGTAAACAGTTGTCTTCACTTGAGGATTATTTGGAGGTATCCATTATGCTACAGACAGTCATCATAAAAATATTGTACTTTAAAACTTATATAGTATATACTGAGTTGTTTCTGATGTGAAATCAGTATCATTATTTTTTTGCTAACATTTCTGACTTGATTAATTTAATTGCGGGAATAAATATGGGTACGTAGCATAGTAGGATCAAAAATTGAGAAATGCTGGATAGATAATAGGTCAAATAAAAGCATAATATAATAGGTTCTAGCCTTATATACACCTATTTCAGTATACAAAATTGTTGATTAAGTTCACTGTTTTATTTCTGTTTATTCCAACCTGGTTTATTCCTAATATTCTCCATTTCACACCCATTATTCCTGAATAATTCTTGATGCTTTACTCTACCTATTATTCTAAAACTTATGCTGGCATAATAGGCTCAGGCTAAGTATACATGCAGTTGACATGCCACACCCAAATTATTTAGTGGACAATTATAATTATAAGAAAGAAAATTTACTGAAGAGAAATGAATGACTTGTATTGTGCACTGCATACTAAGCCACCAATATGAATGTACACAACCAAAGTAAAGTAAAATGAGGAATAAAATACAATAAATTCCGCAGTATAAATGATGAATTAAAGGTTATGAACTTCACATAATCAATGATCATCACAGGTAGATTAAGTCCTGGATCAGGCTTTCAACATAGGTACACTTTTGTTGATCATAACTCCAGTTCATACGAAGCCTAAATAAGTTGCATATAGTAGAGCTATCCATTGCTAAGAACAGAAACGCTGCAAAATAATAAAAACGAACGACCCGATTTTTCAATTTCTAGACCTAAAACGCAAATTCCGGTAGTGTTCCCGTTATGCTTCAGCTCTGGAATTTGTCTTGGCTACATCTAAACTCAAGCTCTCCATGCTGTAACTAACAGTCCACTGCAAGGTTTTGGAGAAATCAAAACAATTCATGGTTTTTTTTTCCGCCATGTTTAGCTACAAGAAAGCCTGATACTCTGAGAACAGAAGCAGTTTCTTCTGTTACTTTTGATAGAAGTTATATTACACCTTAAGAAACTATTCTAACCTGGTGGCATCATAGCGGAACACTACCGGACGCCATTGCTGAAAATAAACAACTACGAATGATGACGTTTATCAATTAAAAAGCTCACGTGACTGTATAGATAGTATTGTAACAATAAGCGCATCAATGACGTCACAGCAGCTTGTAAACAATTTAGATTGTGCTGCATGGTTGATTGAACATCATTGTCAGCTACTGATACCAAGTTTTAGCAGCTGTCTCAGCCTCACCAAGACTTAATCTACCTGTGATGTGCGTATGTGTTAAATTGAAGTTCTTGTCCTGATGAAATAGTCTCACGACACTTCATCACCCAATCACATAGCTCATCAATTATATAACCTGGTGAAAGTATCGATCCAAAATGAGTGACTTCATGAACTGAATATCCATTTTCCTTCAGGAATGCCTTAATTGCACTGTTAGATGGTTTATCTGCAATTTTGGCAGAAAACTGTACAAACTTGGCCATAGTTTCCTCATTCATAACAAGGAAGTGCTCTACTGTTTCTGGGACCACCTCACTTTTAATGATTCTATCCACAAACGAATGGTATCAATATTAAAAAAAATTGTCGTTTACAAAGTTTTCTACATCGAGGCAACCACAAATTTTTTTGGCGCGAAATATTCATAGTGTGTGATCAATTAATTAACGCCATTTTTGCATGAAAGACGAGTCTGAACAGGACTTTCAAGAAAACAACACCATTCAAGCAATAATCTAGAGTCAACTTGCAAACAACTGTACTATAAAGTCAGCTAAAGTACGGTAAGCTCCATCAATAAAAATTCATTTGAGTTGAGAGCTGATACCCGGCCCCCCAGGCCCGGGTTTAGCTACGCCACTGAGCTATATTCGAATTAATGCACACATACACTTTAGCATTGACATGATGGTGTATAAATGAATAAAAAGTCAGTGAGAACAACTTGTTATGCCCTTCAGATTCGATGCCCAAAGGGTTAAAAACTACTATTATACTTTTTTATAATAGTGCAGGGATTACAATTTGCAGGGGCAATTCGAAGACTCAATGCACCCATGCATGGAACGTAACAACTATAAAGGAAACTGAATAATTTGTAAAACATATTTCAGCGTAAGAAAAAAAAATGGAAGCTGGAGGATATATACATACACGATATAATAGTATCATAATAGCATTAACCTTTGCTAATATAAGAAAAGGGAATAGAAGCAATTCCATCCCTACTATATAACTGAGCTTTATTTGGGAAAAAATTATTTTCTCCCTATACCACACCCATGTACATTTTAATTAAACTTTGGTCATGTATAGAGAATTTAGATTTACACCACAATTTTTATCACAAAGACAAACTCTAACCTATTTCACAAAAATATATCTAACCTATTTCAGTAGTAGGGATTTGCCGCACATATCGTAGGCTTTACAGTTTGAATCTTAACAGGTACTGGTTCTTCAGTCTTAGTAGTAGCCTCGGTTTTATCTTCCTCTTGCTGAGGTTACCAATCGGGTGTATATGGTCCCACTTGAATACATTGTCCACGACTCAAAACCAGTAGGTGGCTCTTCAGCTTCAAACAAGTCATTTGATTGAGTAGGGACAAGGTAAACTATATCCTTGTCTTTTATTACCGATTCTGTATCAGACGCGTCAATCGATACTTGGTTGACCCGGCTCTCTTGTTTTCTCTATGATAGCTTTGCTTTCTCTTTCGGAACAACTTGGATGTCAAGTCCACAGTCAATTACAGTGAATCTTCTAAATTTAACTTCAATTTCTTCTTCAACTGAGATATTTTGTGGGCCGTTTCATATGTGACGCAGATGTTCCAAAAGGGTTGAAGCTTGCGGACACATTTTTATTGAAAAGCTCTAGTTGTGTGGAGGTTGATGGCTAGACACAGCAATAATGCTACATTCCCCCAATCCTTCTTGTTTCTCCTTATCCCTTCGAGTATTTCAATTCCAATTTTGATTTCTTCGCTGTATATCCTTGGGATGTCAAATGACCTATTGTACACAAAATTAAAAATGTATGCATGTGCATGCAGCGGGTAAACAATGAAGTCCGTCCATAGTTTGCTCTTGCAAAAAAAAAAAAAAGCCGGCACGAAGAGTTATAGCACTGAAGCCCACGATACACAATACAACTTTTGTTGCAACTTTGTTGCGTGCGGTTCACTAAATATAGAAGTCATTTCTATGTGCAACAATGTTGCACGAGTCATGAATATCATTTTGACATGAGAAGCTATCCTGGTAGAAAGTGTATACATGTCCTAACCAACCCCTACCTATAAATAGTATGCTAGCTAAAAAAAACTGTCCCATAAAAACCAATAGATGCACTGATCCCTGATCCCGACCTTACGTGTATTGTACACGTGAGGTCAGGATCATCTAAACTTTATCGATATCTCCAAATCATAATTAATATGCTCTCAAACATGCTGTGATTTCAGTCACTTGTATGGGCAATGGATAGGATATTCACGAAGCCCATAGTACATCATTATGACTCGCTCTCAAAAAAAGTCGGCACAATAGTTAAGGTAAGCCACACCCATTCCCAAGGATAGTCAAGTAAGGTAGTGGCTCCTGACGGTCTATACTTCACAAAAATAGTTTAGGTTAGGGGTGGGGTTTAGTATAAGCTATACACAATTAACTTTCTGCTGTTCAGGAGCCACAGCCTATATAAGTCTGCCCACATACCCTGTTCCAAATAATTTTCGAAATCCAGCTTTCTGACCCCTAGTCAAGAGTTCTATATAATTACAGGCCATAGCGAATTATGATATCTGAGAAGGGTTGACAGGCTCCGGCCAAGACACCGTCTGAACTAAACTTACCATCAGAATATTCCTTTTCAATTGCTTGTTTAGAGGCCATCTTTTTGGTACTTCAAAGCTCTCGATCTCCTCTAAGCCTTTACTTACTACATATTTAGAGATACATGAAAGTTATGTAAATGATTCTTTAAATTGAACTACATATCACTTGTAATGATTGGTTTTTTTGATTTGCAAATGGATGTTATTAGACTTTCTCTATTTCGGTCACCGTAGCATAGGATGTTGTACACGTAAGTTATGTGTATTGTCTGCTATGATTTTGCTTTAAATTACGTATAAGCTGTATTGATTGGTTTTATATTTACAAATGGATTTGCTTTGTTAGATTTACTGTGTCATATTTAGGAAGAGGATGTACACGTAAGCTATGTGTATTGTTTTATTCTTACGTTATGATTGTGCTTTGAATAGAACTACATATTAGCTGCATTAATTGGTTTTGGATAGGCAATTGGACATACTTTAACTTTCTCTATTGGGGTCACTGTAGCATATTTAGTGGAAGGATGTTTTACATGTAAGTTATGTGTATTGTTATTGTTTTCTTCCTGTGTTATGACTGTGCTTTAAATAGGTCAGCTGTATTAATTGGTTTTGGTTTTTCCAATTGGATCTATTTGGGTCACCGTAGCATATCGAGTAGAAGGATGTTGTAGATGTAAGTGATGTTTATTCTTGTCTTATGCTTTAAACAGAGCTACATATCAGCTGTATTGGTTAGTTTCGGATTTGCAATTGAATGCCATTGCTACTGGGGTCACCATAGCTAGCATATGTAGTAGAAGAATGTTGTAGATCAATAGCATATTTAGTTGAAGCATGTTGTACATGTAAGTTATAAGTATAGTTTATTCTTCAGTTACAATCGTGCTTTAAATAGAACGACATATAAGCTGTGTTTGGGTTTTGCAATGGCATTTTTTATTGTAGTCACCGTAGCATATTTACTAGAACATGTATGTTATGTGTACTTGTGTTATGATTGTCGAACTACATATCAGCTGTATTGAATGGTTTTATATTTGCAATTAGGTGTAATTAAACTTTGTCTATTGGAGTCACCGTAGCATATTTAGTAAAAGGATGTTGTACATCACTGTAGCATATTTAGTAGCATGTTGTACATGTAAGGTATGTATATTGTTTTATTCTTGTGTTATGATTGTGCTTTAGATGGAACTACATATCAGCTGTATTGACTGGTTTTTGATTTGCAATTGGACGTAATTGTCTGTTTGGGTCACCGGAGAGTATTTAGTAGAAGGATGTTGTACATGTAAGTTATGAGTATTGTTTTATACTTGTGCTATAAATCTGCTTTAAATAGAACTACATATCAGCTTTATTGATTGGATTTCGATTTGCAAATGAATTTTCTCTATTACATTTTCCGTATCATATTCATTTTATACATGCAAGTTATGTGTATTGTTTTATTCTTGTGTTATGATTGTGCTTTGAACAGCTGCATTGATTCGTCTTGGATATGCAATTCGACGTACTTAAACTTTCTCTATTGGGGTCTCTGTAGCATATTTAGTGAAAGGATGTTGTACATCAAAGTAGCATATTTAGTAGGATGTTGTAATGTAAGTTATGTGAGTATTTTATTCTTGTGTTATGATTGTACTTTAAATAGAACTACATATCAGCTTTATTGATTGGTTTTATTTTTGCAAATGGATTTTCACTATTACATTTACTGCACAGGATAGTTAACCACGCCCACTTTTGCCAAAATGGTGGAAATGAATAATGATTTTGCAGTCTTATAAAATCTAACATTATGAATCACTGACTTGCAAAACAAGCTGGTTTAAAGCCAATATAAATGTTTAAAAATTGCTTATACCTTGCTCGATGTGACAATATCGCAAGGGTTTGTCTTCTTGTACAAAAAGCAAAAAGTCGGAGGTGTGGAAGCAGTCTTATTCTATTCTTAAGCTCTACACAGTCAGTTACTACAATGTATCAATCGTGCCTTTTGTATCTCACATGGATTCGGAGTGGTTTTAAAAATAAACTCTGATAGACCAGTGAGATCTGACAGTCAGACTAATAACTCAAAAAACAAGGCTAGATATAGTAAGGCACGATTGATAATTTTTAGTTTGTTACCTAACGACTTTCAACCTCACAAGAATACCGCGTCGACTTTTAGCTTTAAGTTTCTTACTATGTTGTGCGTGTAAGTTATGTATATTGTTTTATTCTTCTGTTATGATTGTGCTTTGAATAGAACTACGTATCAGCTGCATTGATTTGTTTTGGATGGACGTATTTAAACTTTCTGTATTGGGGTCACTGTAGTGGAAGGATGTTGTACATGTAAGTTATGTGAATATTTTATTGTTGTGTTATCATTGTGCTACATATCAGCTTGGTTTTGGATTGACGTAAGTGGACTTTCTCTATTTCGGTGACCGTAGCATGTTTAAAGAAAGGATTGTGTACAAGTAAGATATATGTATTATTCAGTTATGATTGTGAACTACATATCAGCTGTATTGATTGGTTCTGGATTTGCAATTAGAGGAGTTTGTCTTTGGGGTCACAGACCGTAGCATATATAGTAGAAAGATGTTGTGCATCACTGTAGAAAATTACATCTACAACATCCTACTAAATATGTATGTGAATGTTTCGTTCTAAATATCAACTGAATTGTTCGGGTTTGGGGTTACAATTGGACGTAATTGGACGTAATTTGACATTGTTTATTGGGGTCACCGTAGCATGTTTAGTAGAAGGATGTTGTACACCACTGTAGGATATTTAGTAGAAGGATGTTTGTTGCATATTTAGTATAAGGATGTTGTACATGTAAGGTATGTAAATATTTTAGTTATGATTGTGCTTTAAATGGATCAGCTGCATTGATTTGTGCAATTGACTATTAGAGTTCCTGTATAATAGAAGGATGTAGTACATGTAAGCTATGTGTATTGTTTTATTCTTGTGTTATGATTGTGCTTTAAATAGAACTACATATCAGCTTTTGGATTTGCAAGTGAATGTAAAAGGACTTTGTTTATTGAGGTCAATGTAGCATAGAAGGATGTTAAATCATTTAGTAGGATGCTGTACAAGCGATTATTTTATTCTTGTGTTATGATTGTGCTTTAACTAGGTCATAGGTGGCTACAGACCCAGGCAAGCACAGGCTGTGCCTGGGTTGTCAATTTGCCTGGGCTAAAGGAAAGCTTTTA
>JAYJLX010030880.1:0-16683 GCA_036873525.1 Chalinula nematifera | reverse complement strand
TTATCATACATAACTATACACCCATATACAATAGCCAACAGAAGGAAGGGGTAAAACGCTATTACATAGTTAAATAGAATAGCTTGTAGTGGAGTGGTATTGGGTAGAATACATATTGGGGGCCAAAAAATGAAATCAAGACTCCACATACTATATAGTGGGAGATCAATCCTCGATATTAATATAAGCTCTATAGGTTGTATTATGATTGAAGCTTTCCACATCATCTGACAATAGAAGATATATCCCTTGAGTGATCCTTGATTAAGGTTGACATTCAGTAGAGCTATTACAGCTACCATAACTGTTACTAGTAGAAACTTAAAAGCTATTAATAGACCCCATCCTTTGATAACCTTTTTCCACTCACAAGAAATACAAGGTAGAGCTGGTATATTAAAGGCTACTCCACATTCATCATTACTACAGTTATGTACAGTCATTGAATCGATGGTTACTTTACTGCCAATGCTGTACTGTAGACTAGATAATGCTGAAAATGGCTTACATTTAACTGTTGTATTGCCCTCAACACTTCCAATGATGGCCACATTTATTTTATAGTAGTAGTAGTTCACAGGGTCTGTAAAGTGTTCTAATAAAGTGTAGTTACCAGGACTAACCTGTATTATGATGGATTCCCAATTGTAGAAATAAAGTCCTTCCAGAGCCGTGTTAATGGTAGCACAAGGGTAATCAGGGCTGGGATTCCATGTTGAGCAGTAATTATCATTACCATTTACACTATCAACGTATATAATAGCCGGATGTTCCTCATCCACTAGCATCAGTAGACATGGCTGGAGAAGGAGCAACTGAAGAAGAACTATCAATTGAATCATTGCAAACTGGACAAAAAAATGTGCCTTATTCACAACTGGCTATCAGTGAGAGACTATCAGTAACTGATTATCAGTAACACTATAGTTTAAACTAGCTAGGGCCAATAGTCATCACCTCACACACAACTGATAGGACAAAGCCCACCTGTTGCTTGTATTGTTAGTTCTGCTATGTAAATTATGGATATTATCTATAGACCATACTACTACTATAATTCTATAGATATTCAAGATATAGACCTACTGTATAGGAAGAGTACATATGATTGCCACAAAAAAGGTTACTAGCGTCATGATAAGAATATTGTGATAAAAAGCGTTTTAGATCTACACTGTTGTTTATTAAAATAATTCCACATTAACTTCATATCTCATTTAGTTAAATGGATTTGTTCAGAAGTATTGTGAAGGAACACTCGATATCAATAATAATGTGAACACAGTAGATATATAGACACAAAGTCACGAGCCATAGTACAGTGCTACAGGTCTTGTAATAGATCTAGATCTATCTAAATATTAAACCAATTCGTTGTCAAAAGTCCTACATAGTCTATTAGTCTTGTAATTGTGATTATATGTCATAATGCTTCCTCAGATACATGCACCACATCAAACATACAGTGAGTTACGTTACAGCATATGGTTACAGCCTTACAGGTCTAGCTCCTGTAGCTCCACCTACCTGAGCTAATCTCATCAGCCGCCCACGCACTGTCACGTGTTGATACTTGATAATATTTACCACACCCAGCATAGTGGAGAATCGGCTCGTGGAGAATATAATGATGCTGGTATCATTGCTGTTTGCTGCTCTCCTATGCGCTACGGAGCTCGTGAAAGGAGACTGGTCTCAACAGTTTGGGGATCCATCCTCCAACAATTTCGTTACCCTAGACTCAGAAGGTCGAGGTAATATTCCCTCCGGCTGGAACTACACTGGTGACCCTGAGTATTCCATATTCTATGGCTCCCCTGCCGTCTCTGAGAAAGGCGTTATATACATTCCGTACCTCGAATACCCACAATACTGGCTTCAACTCCGGGCCATACACCCCAACGGCTCGTTATTCTGGCTGGCCAACTACGTTGGAGGTGATGAGTCGTGTTCAGTCGTCTTCATGACCAACGCTGTATACAGCAGTGAGCATGGGCTAGTACTGGTGGGCTGGACGTGTTTAGATGCTGGGGCCTATTATGCTAAACAGGGACAAATAGTAGCTTACGACGCTTCAACAGGTGAAGGAAAATGGCGGTCGTCTGTACTGTATGATGGCAGTGATATGAGTACATTATCTATATGCAATGGTCTGTTGTTCGTCAGTGGCGGGTATTCGTGCGGGAGAGATGGGGGCGCGGTCCAACACCCACACAAGAACATAAGCCAGGTGGTGGTACTTGACCTGGTCAGTGGTAAGGTTATAAAGAGCATCGATTTCGTACATACTGGGTGCGAGTCACAGACCAAGTGTTATACTGACAAGGAGGGTATCACCAGGGTTCTCTTACCAGTCAATCTTCCACAATTGTTCAAAAAGCCCAACGGCAGTGTTTTGTGTCTTGAGTGCCAACGAAATGCCTCAACATGCAAACAAGCCTGGCTACAAGATCCAATGATAACCTGGGATGCCAAGTTTGGTATATCTTTGACTGGTTTCGTATTCGGTTCCCACGGTCTCATGGGGAGTCGTTCCCATACTATATTTGGTATGGATATCGCTACCGGTAGCATAGCCTTCTCTGATAAAGGTTACTGTGACTCAGGATCCTATCCTAGTGGACCAGCAGTGGATAATACCAATGGAAACGCATATTACAGGTAAATTACATTAGCTGAATGTTTATATAAATTGCGTGGGCGATTTGACCTTTTATGCAACATTAAAGTTTATTTCACAATTATGACGCTAGCACGATACTTCGTGCATGGGCAATTTGACCTTTTTGACGCAATGTTTGCATTATAATAGACTAGGACTCTATTCTAGCATCGACGTAATGTCCCGGTAGCGTCGTATTGTGAACTAGGCTTTACATTGATAAAGACTAGGATTTTATTCCAGCTTCAACATAATGTATGTTCTTTTAGTGTCATATTTTGAACTAGGCTACTCAGTTACACAAAACAATAGTACAATAAGCATACCATGCAGCTGTTCAATTCTTATGTATTTCAACAACCCATGTGCCTAAAAATGTTGTACCTACCTCTCTTACCTGGCTTCCCAAGAATCAATTCATTTGTTTTCATGTTGCCAGTTTTAAATTGAGCACTTTAAATTTGACAGTATAAATTACCTGTCAGCCTTCCCTATTACTTTTATATATACTTTTGTTACAGCTGTGGTAATCTTGTGTTTGCCATCAATGCTTCTGGTTCCCTTATATGGAAGAGCAAGCCATTCAACTCCACCTTACCAGGTTATGAGGCAGAGTATCTACTGAAGCTATCTCCGGCTCTTTACAGTGACAAGAAGTTCCTATTGGCTGTATCTACCGATAGCTCGTATCTGGTGACCTTGTCGACCAGCGATGGGTCCATTATGAAGCTCTATGAGATCCCACGTCTCCCTCCGAGGGACAATGGTGTGTGGGAACCACCCATCATAGTGGGCTCCAGCGTATACCTTATCAAGTCAGAAAACCTCAAAATTTATTACCTGTTTAGCCTTTCATTACAAGATGTCACAGGGATTAGATTCTTGTAACTGATTGTACCAATCATAATTGATCATAATTTGAGTGACATATTATATACTATAACTCCTACTATATACTGTATGATACATGTTTTCCAATCTGTGCAATATTAATTCCTCTCATCAATGTACACTCACTGAACATGATATATTTTTATAAGGACATAATAATTAGTTATTAATTGTCTTATTTGTTACGTTACTATAGCGATCATACTGCACATATACATTCACATATTAGAGGTTGCCTGAGCGTGTTTCAATTCCTGAATATTTGATTCTTTGATCCTACTGGAATCACGGTACTCGTATAGAAAGCGGAAAAACGAGAATTAAACCGATTCCTAATTGTGTGCCGGCAATATGGATAGTTTATAAACTTTCTTATAGAGATAAAATGGGCGATAACTAATTATAGTAATTGATTCCGATTATGAATACTTTAGGACAAACCACACAATGTACCCTTTAACGTTAACAATATCTCTCTTAGTTCTACTTAGAACTTACTACTGTAAGTGCATTGAGATAAGGGTTTGCTCATTAATATTCATTGGCAGTTAATTAGGCAGGTGCGTGGGCGGTTCATAATTAATTTTTAAAAAACTAATAACTTCTTAGATGAATGCACGATTCAGATTCACTGTGAGCAAGCCATGTCATAAACTAGTAGATCAAGGTATGCAGCAAGCCGTTACAATCAAGGTGGGACAACATCCAGGTGATATTTAGCCGATGTCAGCTAGCTCTAGTAGTAAAACTCACCCCACTACTTACGGTTAGCTGAACTGGTGTGTTAATTAGAGGTTATCATAAAGTAATGAATATCATTAACACGTTTATGCATATAAATGACGTGCTGCATGTGACCTTTATTCGTCAGTTGATAATAATCTATCTGCAACCTTGCTGCCAGACTTCTCTCTATAGCAGTGGCTGACCTTATCCGACTCCTAGCAATGTCTGAAGAGAATCCCGTACGAGATTGGTTCGTAGTGGATCATACGTGTGGACTTCCGTATCAGTTCAAAGGTGATGCAGATGCACTTCAGAATAAGAAATGCATCAAGTGCAACCGGGTTGCAAGGGATCCATTGCAATTGGCATGTCAAAGTGGTGCCATCGTCTGCTATTTTCCATTAAACAAAAGGGGATCGTCTATTTGCCCGAAGTGTGATAACCCTCGTTGCCAGTCATTCAAAGACCTTCGTCTGCAGGAGGAAATCGCATTGCTAGCAGTTTATTGCAACCATCATGAGGCAGGGTGCAAGTGGGAAGGGACAGTTGCCGAAATAGAAGATCACATGACCCATGACTGTGAGTACATGCCAATGCAGTGTGAAAGATGTGGCCATGAGGTAAGACGTCGTGAGATTGGGGATCACAATGCGAATAAGTGCCCCCTGAGAGAATACCAATGTCAGCTGTGCAATGAGATTGGTACACATGCCTTTATAACATCTCAGCAGCACCTGCAAAAGTGCCCTATGGCTGATGTTATCTGCCCAAATCTTGGATGTACCGAAACATTGAAGCGTCGAGATATGCCACGTCATGAAGCTGACTGCCCGAAACGAATGGTGAAGTGTGAAAGATGCGGCCAGGAGGTAAGATATCATGAGATTGGAGATCACGATGCAAATGAATGCCCCTTGAGAGAACATCAGTGCCAGCTGTGCAATGAGGTCGGAACACATGCCTTCATAGCATCCCATGAGCACCAGGAAAAGTGCCCTATGATCGAGGTCAAGTGCCCAAATTTTGGGTGTAACGAAGCTTTGAAGCGTCGGGATCTGCCACAGCATGATGTGGACTGCTCAAAACAAATTGTAAAATGTGAAAGATGCGGTAAAGAGGCAAGTCGTCGTGAGATTGGAGAGCACAATGCGGATGAATGCCCCTTGAGAGAACATCAGTGCCAGCTGTGCAGTGAGACTGGAACACATGCTTTCATCACATCCCAAGAGCACCAGGAACAGTGCTCTATGGCGGATGTTCACTGCCCAAATCATGGATGTATTGAAGTTTTGAAGCGTCGGGATCTGCCACAGCATCAAGAAGACTGCCCGAAACGAATAGTGAGGTGTTCCTATCATACCATAGGGTGTAAGGAGGAGCTGACCATGAGGGAGCTACACGCCCACAAGATCGATAAGGCATCTGTGCATCTTGAAATGATGTTCGATAAGCAAAAATCGAAATCAGTAAAACTCACGAAAGCGCTCAATTACATCCAAAAAAGGAAGACATGGTACAGTGAAGGGTTTTATCCAGTACCTGAAGGTTGTCAGGTGAGACTGTGTGTTAGTCCGACATCAGATGCAGCGAGCGGTGTCCAGTACCTGTCCGTGCGTATCAACATCATGCCAGGGGATAACGATGATAATCTGGACTGGCCGGTTAAAGTAGTGTTCAAGGTGATGATGTTGAATCAAATGGAGAATCGTAATCACAGGTCAGAGAAGATCGTGTTTGATGAACGCATACCAGTCGAGTGCACTCGTAGGAGGACCAAGAAGGATGAACACAGTTATGGGATTGACAGGTTCATCGATATTGCCTCACTTGAAACGGATGCTGAGCAGCGTATTCAATACCGAAGGAACGATGCCATCTACTTCAAGGTGTTTGCTGAGTACCGATCAGAGATCAGACCATGGCTGACTTAGATCATGTCAGTTAGAACACACATGCATGTATGTATGCCGCCACACTTCACTTATGCTGAACAAAAATGCTGACTTGCAATATTGTACTAAAGTTTTTTCTCAAGCAATAGCAACAAACTTTTGCTAATAGTTTGTGTCACAAAAAAACCGCTAATTAAATGTATATATTTTTTTTACTATTATAAATTATTATGTATTGCGCGCGTTTTGTTTTCGTTTTTTTTTTAAATTAAAAATCAATAAATAATTATTAAGCATGCTAAATTAAACATGTGGGCGCTGATCGATGATGCGTCACGTTACCAGGCTTATGCATAAAAAAACCAACTACCTTTTTTAAATTGCATACATACATCATTGAATTGACAGCCATGCATGCAATACCCTAATCTGAGGTCACTACAGGTTGGTCTACTTGCACCTGCTGCATTATCTAATCATAATGGGATATGAATTTGTGTTTTACCACAACTATGTGGCCTATACATATGCCATATCATGTTGGTTTGACCAATGCCCCAAGCATACTGATGCAGTTACATGTGATGAATAACAACAATAAAACAAATAGCAATGAATATAGTTAATGAGCTATGAATGCTGTAATTTCATTGTATTTTAAAAAGGTTACCAGATATGACCTCTATCATAACGCCAACTGATCAACCTCATGTAATATTGTACCATTACAGTATACCAACTCCCTCCTAGCTGTCCCACATCAAGTGAGATGACCATTATTCAATCTATATGTACTATATCATAAAGTGTATGGTATACTGTTTACATTCACATGTTAATAATAACTGTTATAAAAATAAGACGAGATACGTTGTATAATCGTTTCATTCAGTGTTGATCTGTAAAAGTGATACAACAATTATAATAATTCACTCAAAAGTTATAAAACAAATAAACGTGCCTGTAAAAAAAAAAAAATACAGTCACCTGATAAGGAAGTAAAAAATGACAGTTCTACACGACTAATACATGTGGATAATGTGTATATGTGCTAATGATAGGTATAGAGTAACTATATTATAGCTATCGATAAAAGGACTGTATTAACATCTCAAAGTCCAGCTGTTTGCTGCCTACGTGTGCTCTGGCCTTCAATATGATACCAATCAGTGTCTGGTTGTCCGTTTCAGAGAGCTGTACTACCTCATCAAGCCTCGGGTCAAACCGGTAATACGGGATACTTTGGCCTTGGCAACGGCTACGAGTATTACTGGCTGCACTTTCAGAATTATTTATCTATGTGAAATTAAAATTACGATTATCAGTACAAAGTTATACACCAGCACTTCAAATAGAAGCGAAACGTCGCTGGTTTTGCTGCATCAAAGTATAACATGAAATTTTGCTCTATGGTGATAAGTTGTGTGTATGCATATAGCCAGACCTTTCCTTGTAACAAAGGGGCGGGTCCCCAGATTATTTATTATACATTATTAATTACAAATCATGTCATGTGCATTATTATGTGGTCCTATTTACTTACCCCTTCAGCCAAAAGGTGTATCAGGTTTCCTACATCCTCGACTACTTTCCAGGGTCTGAACCAGTGTTTACCGAAGAACAAGTACTTATCCATGTCAACATCGCCGAGTTTCTGAGGAGGGAAAACCCCACACCCGATGGAGACCACCAGCATGATATCTGATCTAGTCTCCTTCAGATGATCTTGTATGATTGTCATGGCATCCTCGGAAGGATTGTTGACTCTCAAACCACCATCAATGAAGTTGTCCATGGGTCTGAAGTAACATGGGGCAGCACTAGTACACCTAGCAACCTTCCATATCAACTCTATAACCAATAAATAGTAGTGAGTGTAGATGGATGCTTGGACATGTAGACATAAGAGTTGACTAAATTCACTGATTTGCATGGCAATGAACACAAGAAAAGAAATACTTTTAAGCCTATTATTATTCTAGGTTTTATTTTTTTTTCTAATGCTTTGTATTTTGGCTAGCTTTATTTTGATGATTTCATGAACAATTCTTAATTAAAAAACTTAAGTATGGGTTAAAAAATAAATTTTAACATCTATTAAAATTAACATTTTACTAACTTAATCGCAGAAATCGCTAAATTTAGTACACACAAATTATAGTAAGCTTAAGGTAGTCTGGTACATGTATGCATGTGACAGTTTCATTTAATAATCACAAATTAAGCTATACTAATCATTTTTGTAAGTTGTGATAATAATTAAGAATTTATAACACAGTAATCCCAGCCCACACACACACACATTTACTACTAACCTCCAGAGTAATGGTTGTTTAAACAATTGTTAAACCAACACACCTCCAGTTTATCTGTACTCTTATCAACGGCACTGATTAATACCCTGAATCACATGTAAGTCAGACAAAACACCATCAAATAATAATAATAATAATGTTTGATATAGTTAGCCACATACTTGGTTCCCTGAGGTACAGGAGTCATTCTGCGGTCACCGAACTCTCTCTTCAGTATGCTCTCCAGGGCGTCAGTGTCACAATGTAAGCCTAACCTCAGGTTACCAAACACTCTGTCTTTAATCTCGAAATATAGCTTACGAAGATGAGGCACATTGAACGATTCTAGAAATATAGTAATATTAACAATATCCAGGAGTCAATAATGCTTGTGGGTTGGGAAAATTTACAATTATCTTAGTTAGATCTAGAAATAACACATTAGGAGACTTGTTTAGGCATGTCTATCTATTTTATGTAAAATTAGCTAAAAATGCAAGTTTTTCAGTAGTCCTAGGCTAAATTTGGAAGACCAAAGTCTCCTAAACTCCTTTCGAATCTAACAGGCACAATTATATTGCTGTACTAACCTTGGTCTAATGGTCTATAGACCAGAGCTAGTGCTACTATGCCCCCTGTACTGGTTCCGACTACCCAATCGAACAGCTCTGGAATACTTCTACCGGTCATTCTTGTAATCTGACTGAGTACCTCGATCTGTATCAACCCACGCATACCACCACCATCGAGAAACAAAACACGCTCTCCTTTCTTCCTGTCGAACGCAGGGTAGACTGAATGCTTAAACTCATGGTCTTTGGCTTTCATTTCCTTTATAAAGAGGAATGAGATAACAGTTAAAGTGTAACAAGTTGTTCAGCTTGTAATCATACTATTGTAGTATTGTTCCTTATCATACAAGTATCATTTATTTCCCTTAAGCACAATTACCACTGTTATTGTCAATGATAACACATGCAAGCTAGGCAGGTTTGACCTTTTGATAATCATTTAAAGTTGAAACACAGTAAAACTACTACTTGAATATTCAGCGTCATATTGTGAATTCAGCTTTACTTATGAGTGTTAGGTATAGCTTTACATGCATGAAGCCATAAATACTAAATTAATTGATATGGACTATATATAATATAGGATTCTATCCATTGTTAACATAAAATGACTGCTCGGTTGAATATAATACCATTGATAAAACCATCTTATAATCTTACTTTAACTTTCTTTCTCCATCTGAGCCAAGCTGAGTAGCTTTCCTCTGCTTGTCCTGACAAAGTTCCTAAGCTGACCTCCAGTTCCGTTGACATCTCCTTCCAGTTCAACCCCGCCTCATTCGATCTCCCTCCCTCAGCTGGCTTCTCTCCATTATCCAATGGTACGTGAGGTAATACAATGTACTGCTCAAATTTTGTACAAATACTGGAACCAAGCTCGCCGCCGATTGAGAATAGCAAATTCAACATTTTATCATGGTCTTCATTTCGGGCCAGATCCAAAGGGGATTGTTGGTAATAATTCATCGAACTGACGTTGGCTCCAAATGCTATCAAAGCAGATGCAGCATCGATATTATTCATCTATAACAGAAATAATACAGTCATCAGTGTATATATCTGTTTGTCTGTCTGTCTGTCTGTCTGTGTGTTTGTCTACAAGTCACTCTTGCAATTACCCTTGAGGCTATATGCAGAGGTGTGTCTAGTTTCTCTCCCGGAGCGTCCAAGTCCAAAAGATCCGGATCAGAATGGCTCATTAGTGCTAACAATAGGGGGTACCCTGCACTCCCCATACGGACGTATGTGTGAAGGGGCGTGTCACCATTCTCCAGCTGCGAGTTAACGTTGATTGGGGGAGTGATAGACAGTAACTCTATAATAGTCTAGATATTAAACACAAACACAACTATATAAAAAAAAACCTTGATCGAGTGATCTTAGATCGAAAGAAATAATGGATGCATATAGAAACATTAGCTGCATAATTGCAATACAAGGTATATACGGCTATAGTACAAGCCCTATCTATTCGTGTATTGTTTTTATCAATTCTGTTTGTTGCTAAACAGCTGGCGTACAGCTACATAGCAATATAATTGCAATTAGGTCGAATTAGGTACTTACCTCAGATTTTGTAGCCTTGTGGAGACGGTCATCGATCACATAGACCGTAGCTCCGTCTGGGACATGTGGAGATTCCGGATCGTTTACCCGAACGCTTATCCAGCTATTCCCTCGGCTAATCTCTTCACGGGTTGTCTCTCCAGTCGCCATTTATTTGTTTTGCTATATTGACAAAACCGAGTAACTATAAATCATGAGACTAGGGAAACTCCCCACCCACAACTTTAGAAATTTTTTTTTTTTTTTCTTTTTTTTACTTCCTTTTTTTTATGTTAAAAGACTATAAAACAAGATGAGACCCTTTTCAAAGATCAACGATTTGGAGGGAAAAATAATTAAAATACAAGTATATAAGTCATTTTAAATATAAAAAAAGCTAGACAAAAAGAATGCAGTATGCAAGTAGTTCACTGGTGGGTGTGGCCTGCATCGATTTCTCTAAGCTCCTCAACTCTTCTCTCTGTATCATTGCTCATAGGACAGCACATGTTTTTCTCCGTTACTTGTGATGTTGTTACCATCTCCACTTATGCCTCCGCCCCCCTCTGAGCCTTTCCGAAGTTTTCTAGGGGATTTCAACGAGTCATCGTCGGACGTGCTGTGGTTTCGAAGACTCTTCTTCTTTCTCAGCATTCGATTATTCTCAGTGTCACTATTACTGTTACTACTGGAGATATTGTCGTCACCATTTATAGCGGGAAAGTTTCGACTGCCAGATACATCCTCTTTTGGGGTGACCCCTAGCCTAATTATAATCAATTAACCAATTAGTACCATACTGTAAAGCCTATTCACTTTGCCCAATACTTAATGTAAAAAGCCAATTTTTTTTTCTATTGTTGCTACACAAAGATATTCCATAGTAAATGAGTGTCGTTTTCGACAGACAAGAACCACCGAAAAAACAAATTTATTCTACTGGCAAAACTATGCTATTTCAAACAAAAGGGCAAAGTGAATTCGACTTTCAAGCAATACTACATACCTCTTCAAACATAAAGGCTGTTTATTAGCCTTACTCTCCTCTTCTTCAAGTATACTCAATTCCAGTTTACTGATTTCTTCGTCGATCGTTATCTTCTGTTTCTTAAACCTCTCTCGTTTTAAAACCATGTAGACAAGATTTCGAGCCTACGGAAAAAGAAGATGGAGAGAAATGAAGGATCAATAGCTACAAAGTTCATTTGTGTTGCGTTGAGAATTTGCTCATCAATATTCATTGATTATTAGCTCATCAATATTCATTGACATTTATTACCCCATTCATAATGTATTAAGTACGGAATGTGTGGGCTGTGCTTAAAAGTAATTAATGGATCTTAGATGAATATCTAATGAGCAAATCTCACTTTAGACATGTAGACCACACCCACAAAACACACATTAAAAGTATGACACACCTTTTCCAAGTTGTGTCTGATTTGTACTATATTTAAGAAATCTTCATCCTCAGGCATTGTCTGTGTTAACGCAATATGAAAAGAAATGACACTCAAAATAGTCAGTCACTGTATTCATCAATGCATTACAAAACGCTCTTTTGCTATTCGAAACATGGACAAACCTTTTGATACTGCAGACCACTTGGTAATCGCTGAGAACTGAAATCGATAGAGAGTTCCGATATCAAAGGATGGTTAAATTTAGACTATATACAAGTATATAAAAACAAGATGAAACCAGTATGAGTATGTATATTAAAACTGTACTGTACCTTTCTCTTGAGTATCCAGTAATTACGAATCAGCGAGGCTAATGGTAGGGGGATACCCGCATCCTGCGCCAGATCCCGGGACGAAGTGTATTCGTGGAAAGTGTTAATTAAGTGTTTTAACTGAGAGGATTTTTCACTAGCAGCCGAACTGCCACTATTCGGTTTATTAATGATATCATCTGATGAGGTACTATTACTGCTATGTTTCGTTGGTGTCTTTCTTAGTTTAGTGTGCTTGGCACAATACGACTATAAAAGTGAAAAAAAAAGATGGAGATAATAATATAGGGCCATGGCTGGATATGGGCAGAGCATGATTTATGGGCGGGGCACTGTATATCTTGGGCAGTTGTCTATAGTACTGTATCTATGTTGGAAGCAATAGTAGCTTTATATGGGCGGAGCTTATGATGTTATGGGCGGAGCTTGAGACATGGCTTACTTCGTTTACAACTCCAGTGCTAGTGAGCCTTGTCCGCATTTCAAGCCCTTCTTTGAAACCACAGGTTACGTGATACGCTGCCACACATGTAGGGTACTATATAAAGAGAGAGAGGAAGGGAAATATCCTCGTTAACAATAGTAATGACAGGGGCTGGTAATAATAATAATAATGTAACAGCTGCTACTCACTGAACACTGTATACAGGCACCCTCCTTCCTTCGACATACGGAACAAGTCAAGTTCCATCGATTACTCTAAATGAATAACAGTAAGGACATTTATTTATGTATAATTATTATGTATTACGTATAATATGCAATGAATGTTAACCTAAAGTCTGTTCACGTTAACTTACGACAACAAGGCTAACTTTAGAAGAGACTGTACCACAGCTTGCATTTTAGAATAAAAATGTTTGTCTTGTCCTGGGTGTTCCTCTTATGTAAGCAATGTATCGATATTGATTGTTCTTTTAAAAGTTATCAGCCGTAGAGAAATCTTCCAATACCTTAAGCATGGCGTATTTCGTACTCTTATACATGGGGAAATTTACGGAGGTCATAGTTAAAGTGAACAGAGTTTAGTTACTATAATTGACTAATAGAGACAACATACACACACAAACCAACTACTATAACCCTCCACCAACATTAAAATTTATGATAATAGGGTAGCCATATCGACTAACTGGTATGGATTCTATATTTGTGATTGGTTCCATCCTATCCACGTTGCCAAATTTGACCTCCGGTATCCACAGAGCACAGCTAATGTGAGCCCAACCTGATCCAGGTCTATAGCAGAGTCACAATGACCTGTGCTCTTTATGATAAATGAGGTTGGTTAGCTTACTTGATTCGCTTCATTGCACCGGATCTGTTCATGCAAAGCACACAGAATGGGTTTTGGGCGTGGTTACCACAAGGCTTGCAAACCCAGCTACCCTCAGGTATTACTAAAACACCATAACATGCCTAGAGGGAAAGAGGAAGAAAGATAAACATGATATCTGTATGGCTGGAAATTTCAGCAGCCAAAATTTTGGTATTTTTAATTTACAAGTAATTAAATTTTAGGGTAAAATAAATAACTGTAATACATCATTTATTTATTTATTTATTTATATTATCAACTAACTTGATGGACACACACGTTACATGAGTCACAAAACACCATTTCATTATTCTCTTCTCTTTCAGGCTACAATATAGTATAATCACTAGTAATTAACAGTATAATTAATACTACACTATATTATCCACTCACGTCACGACAAATATCACACACTATGGATTCGTCGTATTCTATTTTCAATGCTTCTTCAGTCTTTATTGCTTGAAGCATGTTCAGATAGCACTGCATACAGAATCAATGTATAAGCATATTAATAAAGAAAGGAATTATTTATAATGCGCACCTTTGTTTCGAGGATAGTTATAGATTTGCGCAGTAGATCTTCAGTTAACTCACTACCACCATTCAAAGCTAGATAATGGCATCAACACTTATCACAGTTGAATATCTTATTGGTATACGATATTACATCCATGTTTCCATTCATTCATTATTCCATTCCTTCATAATTTTATTAATTCATGTTTTCATATTCTTTCATAATTACCACATTCCTGTATGCCTTACCCATCTGTTCTTTACTTCATACCTTTATATTTCCTGGTCGAGTTCACCGAGTCTAACCAAGCAATGTCTAACTCATCGATATCGTAAAATGTCCCATCGCTCATGCCAGCCACTTCATCACTCGAGCTGCACGAATGACTACTTCTGTCTTTCATGTAACTATTGGGCCTGCAAAGAAACACACTAACTCTGTTCTATGTGCTAATCTATTGTTTGATATTCCTACATTTTGAATTCATGGTGGCGTTCACTTGAACTGGATGTTGTGACTGCACAAGAACTATTGCTGGGTTCGCCCACTGATCTATTAATAAACCATAATAACTATTATTAGCCATTTAATAACTAGTAATAATACAGTGGAACCTACGAATAATGAAACTTTTTGTGACCAATAAATATATTTTATTACTAAAGAGGTTTTCTTTAAAGAGAGGTTGCTTAAGCATTGTTTCACAGGGCAAAGGGACTTCAAAATCCTTTTCATTATACAGAGGTTTTCATTAAAGGGAGTTTTCATTGTCAGAGGTTCCACTGTATTGTTATGACATTGTTCTGAACTATATTGTAAACTTCAATAAACAGTACATTAGTATAATACCTGACTCCATGTTTGAAACTTATTTGAGGGAGTTCATCGGCACAAACCTGTGAAACATGAACAATATCAATTAACCACTACCCAAGTGGGTGTGGGGTAATCAAAGGTATTCGTATACCTGAACCCCAGCTTCCCATTCTGTCCGCCATGATTCTTTTATTTCGACATACGAATTGGGGTCGAGTTGATGAGAGTCAGGCACTTTCATAGCACTGATTAGGTCAGCTCTGAACAGCTACACACAGGAAAACAAATACATAGTACAAATTTTAAAATAAGGAGTCGAACAACAAACAGTGTTACCTGGGAATACACTAAGTATAAGATAGACCACTAATCATTACCTCCATACACACAAGGCCACACCCACTTTCCCTCTGTATACGTATGTACATTCACAAACCAAACCATGTACTTATGAAACCCAGGGGATAAAACCACTTCACTCCTTACTTCTGAAGGTCTTGATCCTGCTAAACCAATACCAGATGGATTCTGGAAGCCTGATGACATAGCTATACAGAAACACAGTGATACACTAGATATACATTATTGGGCGTGGTCAAAGGAGGGGCCTACCTTCAACAGCCGGTCGTTTATATAATAAACAAATTGGACTGTTCCTGAATTTCGTTATTAGTTGGTTCACTTAAAATAGCGTTGAAGGTCGGATGGGCTCTGTCAATCGAGTTTCATCAACGAGAGTTGACCGAAATACATTACAATTTATCTTCCAGGCTTTTTACTGTTTTAGGTGACCAACCCTCTAGCCAAAGTCACGTGATTACAATTTGTGGGCGTGTCTACGTGGGCATGTCCGGTCCACACATTGCCCCGCCCTTCACACGTGTAAAAAATTGTTATTCAACAACAGAAGAACAAGAGTCATGTACACAACTCGGATTTCATCAAGGCTAACGTCTCTCTCCCAGTGTATCTTTAGAGGTTATGGAACTCGCCAAGAATCGCGTCAGTGGAGACAAAGGCCTAACAGAAAGCCGAGACTAACACTGATTCTCTCAGAAAGTATACCCAACCTCGGATCGAAGGGAGAAATGGTTCATGTTAAACGAGGGTATGGTAGAAACTTCTTGCTCCCTAAAGGTAAAGCTGTGTATGCTACACAAGACAACATGAAGCTATACGATACTGTTGAAAAGAGGCTGTTCATTCCAAAACGAGGTACATCGAAAGTGAAACTTACCCAGAGGGACACAACAACCAAGGAATTCCTCATATCCTTTTTAAAGGATAAGAAGATTGAAATTGAGCAAGATGAAACTGTAGAAAATTGGTGTTTGTATGAATTTCAAGTGGCGGCAGCTCTACACAAACAATTACAGTGCCACGCCCCTCTGGATTGTATAGAGTTTCCAAGAAGTATAAATTCGTTTGGCAGCGGCGAAGTTACGTTAGTAGTTGATGAAGACACTCGACTCAATATTCCTGTTGATGTAGTGCCCTTGCCAGAGCATAAACGCAAACCGAATCGTTTGGAAGAGGAGAAACAAGAAGATGCCATAAATAATTGATTGTTGTTCTAATTAGATCCAACCGTTTGTAATAAAAATCAAAATTCAGAATGTAGTTATAAAAAGTTATTAATTAATTTTTGGCTCCAAGTTTCATTTTTTTTCAAGCTGTTGTGTCTGGCTGGTCTGAGCAAGTGAGCATGATTG
>JAYJLX010030769.1:0-16686 GCA_036873525.1 Chalinula nematifera | reverse complement strand
TTAATCATATACCTACTGTACATTAATCATATACTGTACATTAATCATATACCTACTGTACATTAATCATATACCTACTGTACATTAATCATATACCTACTGTACATTAATCATATACCTACTGTAAATCATATACAAGCATGTACAATCATTACCAATGATACACCTATACATGCACTGTAAGATTTCCAAAGTTATGGGGGAGGGGCTCATGTGTGCATCACTAAAATTGCTAAAGTAAACAATTTTCAATTGCCTTCTTGCTTAGTACAGATGTATACAATCGATGTACAGTAGGTATGTACAGTAGGTATGATTAATGTACAGTAACTATATGATTAATGTACACTAGGTATATATAGGATTAATGTATACAGTAAGTATATGTGATTAGTGTGGTATATAATTGATGTACAGCATAGGTATGTAATTGATGTATAGCATGCATATCGCGATGTGATTGATGTGGTGCACTTAAAGCTAAGAACTAGCTAAATGGCTTTACACCCATATGACTTCGCTAATTAGTGATTGTATTCGGCTGTAGACCGAAAATGTTGTTTGTGCACATACATTGCTTACGTTAGGTTATCAATCTCATCATATGTGGTGAGCTAGCTAATATATCTTGGATGTTTATGGCAAGGTATAGATCATGTTTTGGAACTGAAAATCACACATTAATCATATTGTTTATGCTTATAAACATTTATCTTATTATGTGTTTATATTTCATTTCCTATACTTTTAGACCATTATATTGATTATCGTTACCGGAAAACCAAATCACACCAGGTATCACATGCTGTTTGTAATCATGTTTAGCTCATTTATTTAAGAAAGCTGAGGATGTAAGTATTCATCGTATCATGTGTTTATATTTCGTTTCCTACTTTTTTAGTTTATATTTATAATAGGAAAGCAAGATTACGCTAGATATTATGCTGTCTATCAATTACATACATATTGCTATCAATCATTATATCATGTATTTGCTCAACGATTACCGGTAGTAATGTGGCATTTTAATCCACTGACATAAAATAAATCACGAGCAGGGATGTCCCAATTATTCTAGAATAATTTTGGGAATAATAGGTACTTGTGCTATTCCAGAATTATGCCAGCCAATAGGTTTTATAAACTACTTCAAAATTTGCAGTGCAATCATTACACTACACACCCACATATCATATACAGTACATGCATGCAAAAAAAAAGCCTTGGTAAGTGTCACATTACTGAATATTGAACTATTTATTGCTGTTAGCAAAAGAATAATCATGAGAATACTGGGTACAAAGTTTGAGAATAATAGGTGATTATTACCAGAATTTCTGAATTGAATAAATAATAAAAATAATTGGGACGTCCCTAATGACGAGTGCAGCTGTAATGAGGGTGTGGCTCATTAATTTTAATTAGTAAGCTCTTTTATTGGCCACGCCCATAATTTATTAGTTACATAACAGGAATGGTAATGCAGTACTATTATTGATTATAATATTTATATACAATAGCACTATAGGTATGTTTAATTAACGAAAGCATATCAGGTATAATATGATGTTTCGCGGTAAACATGCATAAAAAAGCCATTGTTGAATATCATGCAGTTAAATAATCAAGAATTATTGAAATACATTTTAAATGTTTCAAGAAAAGGATTACATAGACTATTATGATCTATATCTACTAAGAATGCAATCATTTTTATCAGTTCCAAAAGTTTTCGGCCTATATACTACTGCATACTAAACTAATCAGTTCAATATCTATAAGATCAAAACTAAAATAAAGTATTAATTATTAAATTAATCAGTCTGCCATGACTAACGCAGTTGCTGATATACCACATCCAGTGAGTATCTTAGCAGCAATCCTTCGATCCCAGCTAACCTCAGCAGCATTCCATAGGTTGTGTCCATCGTAGTACTCCAGGAGTAGAGTTCCATCCAACTCTTGCCTTCCAGCACTTATTCCCATTGCACATCCCTGAATGACCATTACCAATTTTATATGATATCTGTAACCCGCAAACCTGTTGTATATTTTATCAGAAGCTACCCTAGCATCAATAGCATAGTATGGAAACCAACACCATGGGTCGGGACAATGCTTACAAGGATCTGCAGCATAGCCAGCTACTCTATTCAATTGATGAGCCAAACCTATGCTATATCGAACTGGAGCATCTATGTAACGCCCAACCACGAAATTCCTATTATAATAGCGGAAGTGTGAGTATATGTAATGACCATTGTAATGCAGAGTATGCTTATCAAAACCATGAACAGGATCATAAACCATTGCAAACCAGGTCACATCAGGAAATTCAGCAGCCAAATGTCGAACCAAATGCCAGGCAACGTGAGCATGGGGTAGATAGGGCCAATGCTTCACAAGGTGATCAGCATATGATTTCCAATAATCAGCTATTGAATAAAAACAATCATTCTATAAGAGAAAATTACGATTTCAGTTGGTACATGTATATGCACATGTACAACATGCACTAGTAGGTTCATGCTTTGAAAAGAAATGGGTCAAGTTACCAAAACTAAAGAATCAACTAAACTTTACAATTACATCATATTGCATCATTAATCGCATCATCATTATTACATCATCATTATAGTATAAATACATTGTACTAACTGAGGAAGAGCAAAAGCCCAAAGCAACTGATCAAAATCTTAAGACAAACAAGTTATGTCATATACTACTTAGTTTGTTGTAATAGTTTTTAAAAACTTATTAAGTGCTCTTTTCAAAAAAAACCTATTGTGTATATAGTATACAGAACGCTTATGGACAGTAATTTACATGCCACATACCATCACAAGATGTTGGATTCCCAGACCATTTGCCATTACTCTGGCAAACTCTTTTCCTTGAACCATGCCGCTTACTACCAGGAATGCAGTCAAGGTAGCATGCTTCCCGCTCTAGAATCTTGTTACACTGACAAGCAAGGCCCGGCACATGGAGAGGGTCACACGTTCCCCTACAGCTGATCATTTGCTTACAGAATTGACTTTTGTCTGTGAATGGTGAAGACATGCTGGTGAATTCCTTTGTTGTATGGTATCTTCCGACATTGATTAATTTTGCTGTGTACTTTAGATCATATCCTTTTAGTACTTTAGAGCAAACTTTTTCTATATCTAAACTGCTAAGTTTGTTTGGACAGGCTGTATCAGTTGAACCACCTGGGTACTCAACAGTAAGTCTACCAGCATATACATTCAAAAGGCCATTTGAGAGTGGTGGGTGATGCTCGAATCTAACTTTCAAAGAGCATTCAAGTTGTGCAGTTGCTTCTGAAAATGACTTGAAATGACCTCCTAGCATGCCACACCCAATTGATATCAAATCTCGACTCCGTGCAAAAGTAGCAACACTACATCCAGACCACTGAGGGACCTGGCACTTCAATGTACCACTTTTATCCAGCATGTGTTGTTTTATGTTCTCAAAATAAATCCAAGTATGACACACCTCCTGTTCAACTGACCAATGACCCTCAATATTACAGGTTAGTGTCTGTTTATCAGGGTTATATTGGTCGTGTCTTATATAGTATCCAGTATTACACTGAACATTAACTACTTCACCACTGTAGTACACACGATCTACAAAGTTTCCATTTGGTAGAGTATATCTTCCGTTCGGCTGAGGTAACAGTGTTGGGCACGACCTCCTGATACACTGTACTGGTGTTGAGGGACTGTAGACCACAGATTGACCTGAAGCTACACACGTTTTCTTCTCCGGTCCTTCTCTACTGTAGTTATCTTGGCATGTAAATGTGATCTCTTCATCACGGTAAACGAATGCAGGCCAGGTGTATCCATTCGGAATAGAGGGGTAAGGAGAGCATGCTGGCTTTTGAACACACGTTTGTAATGGAGGATTCCATTTCTTCATACTTCCACATGTACTTGAAAATGTATTCCCACCTCCGACCAGTTCATGATGATCATAGCATGTCCATATATTGGTTTCTCCATATGCAACTGATTCGTGTACAGGAATGGCTTTCATTACACTGTCATGAACTGCGTTACAACGAATCAGCCTACACACTGGTTTTAGCGGAACATTTACATTGCAGTCATAGTATTTTTGTCCGTTTAGTTCATAATTCTTGTCACAGGCCAAATAAGCTCGGGAGTTTTTATTCACTAAGTCTATTTTCTTAATATGCATGTGATCAGGGAGGGAATTGAAGTTCTGGCAAATACTGTTCCCAGCTGATATGGGCTTTGAAAGGACGCTTGGAGAACTGACAGTTTCATTGATTCTTGAGAAAATAGATATCATGTACTCCTTATTTCGGTGTAGATGTGCTCCTATTACTTCATATGCATTAAGGTAATCATCATGTTCGATTATGTCCAACTTGTTTGGCTTATCCACTTCCCAATACTGTATTGTGTAGCTGTAAAGAAAAACATTAGGGTCGGTTTTATTACTGGGCGGTATCCAGTTCACTTTGAAACCTCCGTAAACAGCTGAGGCTGTGATGCTGATGGGTGGATTAGGAAGGGTTGTTGCTACCAACATGGAAGAAATAGTTGCTTTTGCTCTGCAAATGGCCATTATCACTACGAAGGATTGCCTCATACCACTTCTTAAACCAGTTACTGATAAAGTTGTGTTAAACGCACTGTTTTCATTGTATATCAGATGTAAAGGTTTCATAGTGGTATTATATTGGTCACTGTGTATCAGATACAGTTGAGCATAGTTTGGCAGGGGGTTAGAGGAATTGAGCGACGTTAATCGAAGATTTAATCCAATTGATGATTCAGTCGTTAATGAAATTGTAAGAAACTTCATTTTCTCGTCTTGCAGTTCAGCTGATGTCGTGTTGAAATCTCGACCAATTCTGGTGAAGTTACTCTCAGGATGTACAAAAGCATCAGAGAACATTAGAGCAATGTGACGATATGTTTCATTACCTGACCAAAATAATAATTGGACTTCCAAATATTCTTGATTGAGTATGGCTCTCTTCATAGCTCCCGGGGAATCACTGCTGTTATAGCTAGGAACAATATGGAGATCATTACCAAGGAAATAGTAGCACATATCCTTATACTTCACATTAGAGAACAAGATGGCATCCAATACCTTGTCAGAGGCAAAATTATTGACTACTTTAAACCCAAAGGATTTTGTCATATCGTAGATATCAGCATCCAGTCCTCCTTGTAGTATATCGAACCCTCCACCTGGTATTATATAGTCATTGCCTCCGTTAGCTCTAATGTCATTAGCCCTTTCATTGCCAATCAAGGTATCATTAAACTGTGAGCCATCAATATTCTCTATTGATGCATAAGTGTCACCTTCAGCATCTCCATACCTTCCAATACCGAATACCAGATCGACTAGTACCCCTCTAGCTGCACTTCCATCACCACTGAATATAAGGGTGTCAGAACCATTACCACCATTGATTTTGTCAGCCCCTTCACCACCATAAATATCATCATCACCATCTCCTCCGAATATCGTGTCATTACCATCTCCTCCAGCTATGCTATCATCTCCCCCTTCACCATCAATATGGTCATCTCCATCCAACCCCATAATGTTCTCACCGAGTGTGAAGTTCCCTCCGATTATCCTATCATTCTTATTTCCACCGACTATCTTCATTGTTTCGTTTCCTCCATGGATCTTGTTCTCTTTTATCTGAGACCCAAATATTCCTCGTACATGAGCATGCGATGGATCTTCATTTGTAGCTGATATGATCTGGCTAAATCGGGAATTCGAATAGTCAATCAAAGAAACTTCTCTGCTAACTTTAAAATCTCTGATTTTGACTTGAAATATGATTCCATCTGAAGCATGAATGAATATATGTTGGTATTTGTCACCAATAGTGTAGTTATGGAGACTAACATTAACCGAGTTATTAACTGATATCGAAGAGAGGATGATGTCATCATTAATTTGTTCCACATGAATGTCCTTGTATATGATGTTAAGCAGTAAGTGGTCATACACCCCATCTGTTGCATAGTTGTGGATAGCATTGTCCACACCATAGTTGTGACCAAGTACATAAGTATCTGATCCATTGCCTCCTGTAAGGATTTGATAGCCATACGAATCACTGGGTCCCGGGTCAATGTAGTTATTTTGATTATTACCTTTAATAACGAATCGACAGTTGGATGAATTTGCTAGAAATCGTTGAAGCTCATGAAATGGAGATTGATTGAAGTCGTATTCCTTAACTCCTCCATTGCAGTTTTCAGAGGTTTCTATCTGGAAAGGCTCAATGAACGTTTTAAAGGATTTTAAATTCTCTGGAGGTAGAAATGTCCATTTGTCTTGAGTCTTCACCATTAAATGCTGATTGTGACTTGATTTAAACCAATCAATTAACTTAGTAGCGTGTTGTTGTTGACCTTGTTGCCAGTTGATGAGTAGATGAGATCCTTCAGTGCTCATTGAAATATCAGAACTTGAGCAGTTCAATAGCAGCAAGTCAACTGACCCAAACCGATCTTCGTTGACTATTTCCAAGTACTTACACGTCTTCTTGACTACATATGTGTCACTCCCACTGTTACCTTGAAGACGGTCTCTTTCTCCACTACAGGTCAATATATTGTTACGAATATTACCAACTATGACATCATCGTGAGGTGAGTCAAGGATTACTTTAACATCATTCACCATTTCTGTACTGACCTCATTGCTAAAGCCTTGAGCAACACTTTCACTGGTCAGGTTTAATTTCACACCTTTTTCACTTTTGCTGAAATCAATATTAATTGGATATTTCACTGGATTTTCTTTGTTGCCAAGAACGAAAAAGGATACATAATCCTTTGAGAGGAATAGAGTGTGCTGGTATTCGGGGCCTAAGAACCAATTCTGCATTGTGATTGAATCGATGTTTTTAATTCCACTAAGTGTCAACGAGTCTGCCCTTTGGTTGCTTGATATGCGTATTTCATAAAAGTTGATTCCTATAACAACAGTGTCATTCTTTCTATCATTGGAATAGTTATTAATCAGATCCCTTCCATCGCCTTCATTGTGTATATAAGTGTCTTCCCCTTCTCCTTCTATGGTATCATCACCAAGTCCACCAGTTATTTGATTGTTCTTGCCATTTCCCTTCACAGTATCAGTGAAATTTGTTCCAATGAAGTGAACAACATGAGATAGTGTCTCCATAGATAGGTCTACAGTAGCTGATATTTTACTTTTTGCCTTGTTAATCAGCACTGGATAGCAGGTCACTTGATATTCACCATCTGAAGATACATTGGTATCAACCACGTCAAGGACTACCTCATCCTTTGTGACGATGTTAATGTGCCGAAAGTAGTTGCTTCTTTCCCCATGAATGAACCAATGCTTGACCTTAACAACATGTGTATCACAGTAGCTGACTATGAGATCATGTTGGTACCGGTGACATGTGATATCCGAATAGGTTACGTTCATAAACAAGGTATCCAATTTTTCATCTAAAGCGAAATTATTGATGATTGTCTTTCCTCCGGTGACTGGAATATGATACAAATCCTTTCCATTGCCTCCTTGAATATTCGCAGCCTGTGGTCCCAAGAAAAACTTATCATTTCCTCCATGACCAAACAAATCATATGCATAACTTGATAGGAGTTTGTTAAAACTAGTAGGGTTGAGCTTGTCTGCGTTGCATTCGTGCCCAACCAGCTCAGTGTAGTCTTTCCCAGTCAAATTGCGTTGTATTGTATAGAAGCTATTATCAAGGGAGTTACCATAGTAATGACCGTAGAGGGATGAATCGTGACCCAAAAACTTATTTACAACATCATAACTAGTTATGGGTATTAATAACCATAGCTTTACCTCTTTATGTATGTACTGGGGACTCTGCACTTTACCAGTACCTAAAACAAAATCTTTGGCTGGTTTTGCGTACTTGAATGTTTTCTTTATTGATCGGGGTGTCTCGCCAACGTACACCTCTGGTAAATCCATTGTAAAGCTACCATCCTCATTAAGTGTCACAGACAAGAACCCTCCATATTTAGACATGACTCCTCCGTTTAAGTCAATTTCCCCTTTTCTTGCGGCTAGAGTTTGATTGAAGTACTTTCCAGGGTTGGACATGTTGTGCCAGAGTTTTCTTTGCTGTTCAAGTGCATCATTCATTTCATTCATTTGGTTTACGAAACCGAGTGTATAGAAATCAATAATACCTTCTATGAATCCTTTTATAAATGCAATTACTTGTGTTCCAAAGCCGGCTCCTTTGACTCTATTCAGCTCTCGTTGAATGTCATAGTAGAAATCGTCGATCGAAATACGAACTATTGTCAATGCTATGATGATTGGTTCAATAAAAATATCCAGTTCAGGAACACCCACTTCAGTAGCAACTGCTTCCACTAACGATAATGCAGCTATATCTACGTCCAGTACCAAGTGTGCTATTTTCAAAACTTCTGGAGTTTTGTCATTACGATTAGTCAAAGTTTTTATATCTTCTGTAATAAAGTAGATATCAAAAGCTAATCCTACAACTGGAATATCTCCCAAAAATCGAGCAAGTGTTTTGCCAGCTTTTCCAGCTTCCCTAGCTAACGGTTCACTTAATTCTTCAGTAATTTGTTCAAAACCATATTTCTCAGCTACTTTGTTCCAAGTTTTCCTAATGATTACCCTTTGAAACTTTGCATTAAATCCAGTCAATCCTCCAATGGAGTGCAATGCCTGTACAGCAGAGAATGCTCCTTGGCCGTAGTTACCATTCATTAGTTGCTCTATAGCAGTTAAACCATTCACAAGTGTCCCATAAACACCCAATCCAATCCCAATTTTCTCAGTCACCTCCTTTGCTATAGCTGTTTTCTCGTTAAAGTATTTCGATGTTGCCATTTCATCAACTGGAACTTCAATTTCATGACTTTCTATAGTACCTTGGTCGTTAACTGTGTTGAAGCGAACGTGGTCCCCATCCCACTGAACTGTCTCATCTAATATCTTTTCCCTTTGATTACATCCAGCTGCCGTGCGCTTTTTTCTTAGTTTACTACATTGCACTTTTTGTGATGTAGCCTTCCGAGCAGCTTCGGCTTGTAAGAAGGACTCAAACTGTTCTTTCATCATTACACGGCCTTTTTCAAATGCAGAACGCGCCATGGTCAATCGTTCTTCTGCTCTGTCTGGAACATCAAAAAGCATGCGATTATTCCGTTCTCGTCTCAACCCTCCCTTAGCAGAAATTCTAAATATTTTGTCAAACTGTTCCCAAGAATGTACTTTTCCTTGCCTCATTTCTTCTAAAAGAGCTCGTGCTAAATTACCAGCTCCAGGAATTCGTCCGTTTGGCTTAAACTTTGCCAATTCTGATTTAACCATCTCGTCCAGCTGTGAATCGAGTTCAACTGCTGCTGAAAAGCCTTCAAGCTTAATTCCTTGATTATTCCTTACCACATCAATTGTAATTGTATCAGCAATGTTTTTGAAATGGTCAAGAGTTATTGAGGGTAGGGATTCCTCAATCTTAGCTGTTTTAGTATTATCTTGATTAAAATTATTTATAGCATTCTTAAGTGGCATCAGATCAAAATTTTGCACATCAAAACCATGCTTTTCAAGAAAATCAGTAAGTGCTTTATCATCTTTAGCCTTTTGACTCAGATCATTGTAAAAGCTTACCTCATGGTCTGGTAAAAGGAATAATAATCGATGCACTGTTTCTCTAAGCAGTTTCTTTTTTTTACTAGGTGGCTTTATGTCGGGGCTTGTGCTAATACTTTCATATTTTGCAACTGCTTCCAAATAATCCCTCATGTTTTCATGAGTTAAATCACTCACATCATACTTGAATTTTACCAACCATTTAGAAAACTCAGATATCCAATTTTTAAAAGCTGCATGCTGTGCAAATTTTTCATGTGCTTTAATTGAAGCTTCCTTCATTATTTCATAAAATTCATCACTGGGTCGAGCTCCCTCAGCAGTTTCAGCGATCACAGCAAGATTTAGCATCTTTGATCGCAAATTATCATCCACCTTTGATGCGGGCCAATTAATTAGATGTTGTTTGTTAATTGGCTGGTTTAAAGCTTCAAGAATGTATTTTGCAATTCTGGCTGGTTCTTGATTTGAATCTTGGAATGCATCAAAAATCTTCCGATATGCTAATGGCTTATTGTTATTGTCATAAACTATGATTGCATTTGGTCCATTTTCTTTTTGAATTGATGTCACCTGAAGCCCTATGGTTTCTGTCTTACCACCAAAATTAAACTCAAAAAGGTTAACTTCCTCAAAAAACTTTGTGTACTCTTCAGGATAACCTTCAGGATATTCAGTAGTTGGTGGAGGATTAGGTAAAAAGGATTTTGCTTGCTCTTGTATGTACCAATTCCAATTCTGAAGCATGTCAAATACATATTTCAATGGTATTTTTTGGGCATGCTCACCGGTGAATTTGTATACATTGTGTTCTTTATTTGTAGCAGGCCAAATCATTTTTGTTTTCGTTATTTGTCCACCATTGATCAGCATCTTCATAAACTCTCCCATTTCCATTTGCATATCATGTGCTCGGTTCATCACAGAGTGTTTTTCATCTTTGTCTGATAGTGACACACCAAACAGGAGCAGAAGTAGATAAATAACAGCAACCTTCATCCCTTTAATTCAGTGCACACCTATTGGATTTAAAATTAAAATCCATGCAAGCATCATAATGCATGCATGCACTGCTGTCACATATGCTCATATTATTTTCTCACCTTGGTAGATAAACTTGTGAGGAAACTTGACCCAAAGCAAACCGAGGTGCAATGGACCGGACACTCAATAGTATAAGGTTGCAGTGTTTTCTGTTTCCAACAGGAGTTATAGCGTTTGAACTATAATGATTAAAATTATATTAACGTATGTTCCCAGCTGCAGTCGAATTATTAATTTACCTATTTGAATACTATATAGGATCAGTTGTACTTTCAGCCCAATGCATAAAGGGTAGGACTGAGTCAGGACACAACTTCATTTTCATTTTATAGTGCAAGATTGATAGCATTTTACACATGATGCAGTTTGGAGGGTGTGGCTAGTTAATTAGACAAAATCAAACCAGAGTGTGGCTAATTAATTTAAATCCAGATGATCATAACAATTTGTTATTCTACTGAAAATCATTTTGAGTGCTATGCTAGTTTCAATAGCCATGCATGCATGATATGATATGGTGCACGTGATGTGACGTTTATATAGCCATATGCACAGATTATACTCATGAGGGTAAAATGATGCATAAATAATTACTGTCATCTCGCAGCCACGATTGCTAATTACTGTCATCAAGTAAATCATGATTGATGGTAACTATACTGCTAATTGATGGAATAATAAACAGTTGTTGTTTATATCATGCAGTAATGTATAGGAAGGGGCTATTATAGTTTAGTGAAGTAGTTATTATGATCTGTGTGTCACGTATACATGCATGTAAAGGGTCATGATGAAGCCAGTTTTTTTATAATTAATGTAGTAACTGTCAGTTGCTTGGTAGATATTAATTGATAGTAACTGTCACCGCCCGCACAAAAATTATATTCATCATGTCAGTAACAACAGCTGTCATCATGCAATAAGATTGGATAATTAAGCTGTTAAATTTTCCTATATCAGCACAGTCATAATCACTTTCGACATTTATTAATTTTGAGTATATTCATATACAGCATTAGATCTATATACTTTCATCATGCAGCATTATTTAACTTATATTTTGCAGTGTAAAAGTTGATCATAGGATGATGATGCAGCCATGCATATGCACAGCAATTTGGACCAAACATGTATGTAATAAATACTGTCACATCTCATTATGCATGCATGCATGCAAGTATGACTATATAGCTACATGCAAGCATGCATTGCATGGCTACAGGTTCAACATCGTGGTACAAACTCGTAACTGTGACTTAGAAGATAATGGTAGTCTAATATATTTTTGTAAAGCTATACAGTCATGCAGCGGTTCCAAACTATTATGAGCTATGGTTCATTAAGTGGATTGATATCAGTAACAATCATTAAAATAATACACTATAAACAAACCAAAAATGCATTATGCCTGAGTAAAAATAACAACAATAATTATAAGGTATACATCATAATAAATATTAGCTAAATTAATCATCCATGCATTATGTATAATTCAGTATTAAACCCATATGGTTCCCAGCCATGGGGTCAGTTGCTTCAATGAGACAGTCCACTTGTTCTTCAACATCACAACATCTCTCATCCACACGAGCTCTAATGTTCCTGTGCTTGTCACCTATACGAGGAAGGATTTCAAATACTGGAACTTGGGCTTTTTGTCCCATGTCCCTGTTCTAAATCAACCCTACAAATTACATAAAAGAAGAAAGACTATATATAGTGAGGCTGGCAGCTAGGGTATACATTATCGTAATTGGGGCGAGCTTGAGCAAGCCCCACATACACGTAGATGTGAAAATCCAAACAATGTGTTATAAGCTATATTGCTTATAAAAGATGATATTCATAACAAAGTCATTAAAATAACACACTAGATAAACCACATAAAGTTATCATAATTATTCATGCATGAGTATATAACAGTAATAATAATTGATTGAAGGTAATTTTTTGATGGCATTAATATAATAATAGCCAAATTAATCATGTATCATATAATTATTAAACCCATGGTTCCCATCCATGGTATGTTCTGCCCAGTATGTTTGGGTCAGTCGCATGATCAATGAGACAGTCCACTTGTTCTTCAACATCACGACATCTCTCATCCACACGAGCTCTAATGTTCCTGTGCTTATCGCCAATGAGAAAGGATTTCAAATACTGGAACTCAGACTTTTTCCCATGCCCATATTTCAAGTCAACCCTATAAATTAAATCAAGGAACAAAGAAAATATTTATAGTGCATGCATGAGGCTGGTGGCTGGGGCAATAATACAATGTACATGTATTTTGAAATGCCAATACCTGCTTGTTGAGTCAGCTAAACTACATGATCCATCACCAACTGGTTCACACTAACCCACCAACCTTATATGTATACTAACACATACAAATAGTCCTTAGCTTACAGCATCAAATGGGCTGAGTTGTACCCTTGAAGTTTCTTCTTCGATACCCTGACTTTCTCTCTGGGATACCAGAGGCTCTCGTTTTCTCCAGCACCAACTATAGCAGTGTAGGAAAAGGATGTATATAGAGTAAGTTAAGGAGTAATTCAATACAGCAACCAACCTTTGAGAGCATTAGCTTGATTTCGTGCATATTTCTAAAAGGAATTAATAAGCAAATAAAAAAATGAAAATTTTCATAAATAAACAACTAGGGTTAACCCCTCCCCCCCCTCCCCTCCCAACTATTCCTTTTAAAGATAAAATATGCACCAGTATAGTACATGTATATCTTCAAATACAAAAAGTATTTGTTTGTGGCAATTAAAGTATGGGTGTGGTCTTATGGGCTATAACAGGAAATATAAACAATAGCATTCATTATTTACCAGGCAAATTGATAATACACACTTTTACATGTATACATGTCACATGTAACTACATGTACCTTCCAGTCAACCGAAGGTTCCTTAATGAATACATCCATAGTATTCAATAGTACAGATGGTGAGGATTGTAATGCTCTCAGTACGTGGACCATACAGCTACGAAGCTGACCAGAGTGCTTATGGGGCAGACAAAGATTAGTGAACTGAGGGGTCAACCTCATGGGCATCAGCTCAGGGAACGGCAGAAACTGAATAAAATAGAATTACAATCATTATTATTGTACATGGGATAAAACATGTGTATCACATTTTCTAAATTCGTAGTAATCCAATTTGCAAGTATAGATTTTGGTTGTAAGGAGTGGCCTATCATGCTTATTACAAGTACATGTACCTGTGTAGCTGTGTGGAAAGCATGTCCAAAGTCAATAGGTACCATTCCTCCATTCTCCAGGTCAACCATAAAGTTAGAGAGATGCCTGTCCCCTATACCCAGTATATACTGACATATGTTGACGGTGGCTAGTGTCTTGATGAAATGAGAACGCAATAGGACGAATGCTTCAGGTGTGGCTGCCATGTTGAGGAAGCCACGCCTAAATGAATTTAAACACATGAAATAATTACATAACCATGTGTATGTTATCTACTGTACATTTGTCTAGTTAAATAATTCAATTTATAGTATGTGCACATTACCTCAGTAAATCCCAGGGAATTCCAGCTACCCTTTCAAGATACTTCTTTTCAACTTCTGATTGCTTAGCCTTCCTTTATTATGTGGTTAGTGTGTGTACGAAAAAAAAAAATTAAGCAAGTCATACATAAATGACCTTGATGCAATGTGCTTACTTGTACATTTCAGGATAACCTCCAAGCTTGGAGACCCACTGAAAGTGCGCATCAATTTGCTTTCTAAAGTATAATATAAGCAACAAAACCAATCATAAATGAATTAGAGTAAGCCATTACAATTATATGTAGGTACAACAGTCAACAGCCCACTGAGAGAGAGGGACAAAACTTACTGGGGTAACTTCTTGTCTTTATCATTTAACTCATCAGTTAGAAACTCTTTAAGTGGTTTTGTGTTACTAACCCACTCTATAAGACCAACCCTATTTGGATACGATACAGTATAGTGTAATACTGCTGTATACTAACATACTGGCTTCAAGCCCCTCCCCTTAGTTAAAGTATATATGGAGTACATGCACATGGGCATGTGTATAGTACACACACAGTGTACATATGCACCATTATAGTACAATACTTTATACTGTAGGTATAGTCCTATAGTATACATGTAGGTAGCTAGTACACCATATGTAACCTTGTAGTCATGGGTATTACTTGATAAGTCCTTATTTTCAGTTGCCGTTGGGAACAGGCTGCATCATCACACAATATACCATTCATTACATCAAATAACTGGATACAATACAATAGTACAACAAATAAAAAAAATAGTTACCAACCTTATAGATAAAATCTCGTACACTGTACATGTACATAAACAATACATACATGTACATGTGCACATGTGTGTATAAGCAAGTCAAAGTACATATACAAGTACATGTGTGTAGTAATATACTTGATGGATGGGCTATACAACACATCTATGTACATATGTACAGTATACCTGTTCTATTCGTTGATCATGCCTAAGGTCTTCCCCTCCTTTAACCAGGAACATATAGTCCTTACTGTTGTCCCCGATAATGGTTAACCTCTTCGGCTTACGAATGGAACTCAGGACCAGTATCTTGGGATTGAACCCAGCAATTTTAGCGTGATACTCTGGCATTGGCTTGGACTTCCCATCATATTGACCTGGAATATAAAAGGGAAGTACAGTACATGTTGTATATGTGTCAAACGGGTCAATTTATTGTTTGTGAGTAATCGTCCTAAATATAGCAGGCGCTTACCTGGCACTTCCAAAGACTGGTTATAATCAGAGGACTGGAATCCATCCAACCAAGGACTGTATTCCTTGAGGAGATTGTTGCCTTGTTGCTTGTTGAGGGTTAGTTTCATTGTCTCATATAGCTCGGTGACTAGTTTACCGAACTGTGTTCCCTGCATGCTGGGTATCTTGGACCCATCTTTACCAAACTTGTCAACGATTTTTTTGTGATACGTCTAAAAGTAAGTACAGTATATAAAACAGTTAATGAACAAATAGCGTTAACAATAGGATGGTGAAAAACTTCTGATACAGTCGCAAAATAGAGAGAATACACTTTTTTAATAAGATCATACCTCTTAAATAAATGCATGCACATGTTGTACATTGTATGTATAATTGTGAAAGCTTTAACATACTGTACATGCATATTGCTTTATTACAAGGAGTAATATCTACTGTGTTTATAATTAATCAATCAAATAATCGTTAATGGCCTTTAAATTACCTTATAGAAATCCTTTAATTTCCTACCCTTCTGAACTGATGGAGTACCATACAAAGATGAAAGAGAGGAGTCACCATTAGAGTTGCTGTCCTCCAATAGCTGACTATAAAGTGACCTCCACACATTGTTAATGGCCGACATGTTTCTCTTTGACTGCTGAAGCAAGGGCTTAATCTCATCCAGCATATCCTGATAGTAATGTAGTGTACAATGTAATATGGAAAACAAAATACATTGAACATATACACTGTACATCTAGATATCTATCTATTACTAACATAGAATGAATACCACTTTATCATTAATTAACTGTAGCCTTTTACTACAACCAAAATTCCAGTATGCTATATAATATACTGTACATTGCACTGTAGTAGAGTGTGTAGCACGTATATACATGTATGTACATGTACTACATACATGTATAAAGGTACATTTATACAGTAATACATGTACATTTAAGCTCACCTTGCATACAAGTTCTGGTGAATTCAATAAACTTAACGCCTCCACAAAGTCATCTAGTAGCTGATGACGCAACTTCTCTTTTAACCTTAAACACAAATGTACTGTAAATAACAGACTTAAATATTATATATACATGTATATATTACGGTAAACTTAAATACGGTACACTTATATAGTATATTACGGTACACTTAATTACGGTACACATAATTACAGTACACTTAATTACGGTACACTTAATTACG
>JAYJLX010030658.1:0-16691 GCA_036873525.1 Chalinula nematifera | reverse complement strand
CCCGGCTTCCATATGCATGCAATGTAGCCTAGTCTTTAATCATATGTAAGAACCAATCGGCTGGCGCCCTGTGCATACAGTGGACTAGCTCGATCTCATCCCACTACCCTTGGGACTCAGTATATGGTCTAATCACTGAGGTGGATACATTATACAGGGAAAATTTTCTGGAATTAATTATATATTAGTAGATCATAGTAAAACTCGTGCCTAAAGCTAAGGAAGTGGTCATTTCAGAGGGTCGAGTCCACTGTATAGTCTGTAGTATAGTGCATGCACTGCATGGAAATAAATGAATTTTTTTGCAGGCAGTTAATATGGGTTGTAAAGTATCACTAATTGTTCTTCTGTATTCATTCAGTGCCGGAATGGTGGAGTTACAAGCAACAACTAGATCTACATACACAGTTATTTGTTGGTCAATGTACTCTGTTGCATGGGTTCTCATGTACAGCAACATGTATAGTAGCCGTGAATTTACTGATGTTGCAGAATAACAAAAGTATATAGCACTATATAGGAGAACCAGATGGGGATGCCAAAAAAATACCGGCTCCTCAGTTGAGGCAAAACTAACCCACAGCCCAGCACTGACAAAGAAGAGCAACCATTTCCAAAAAAAACTGACCTATAATCTAGTATAACTGGCATAATAATGTTCTCATGGTGGCATGCGACCAATATTTCGCATGATATACTTTAGTATGTAGTCTAGCTAGACTAGTGCAGCCTTTTCTAAAAGTGGAGGGGCTAGTAATAACACATTCCAAGTACTGGACAGCATGTTAAAATTAGAAAATGACACTATAGGTATTGTTTTACCAACAGCAGACAATGTTGATTAATGAACATAATTTGCATACCGCGGTATGCGCATAATTGATTGATTAGCTGTGGATCATTGTCATGAATATTGTTAACCTGTAGTCTAGGAACACGCCCAAATTTATCCAGCAGCTTGAAGTGAGTTGCTTCAACTTCAAGACCTGCAGCTCGAACATGGTTGTGCTAATTTGCTTTGTGACCTTGTTTCTTGTTTCGATTGCCAATGGTGAGTAGACTGTACAAATAAACCTAACCCCGCTAGCTGTAGTCATAAAACCGTCTGGACCCCACTGATTAGGCGGAGAGCCTACAATGATTCTAGTATTATTTCAGGTTGCACTTATGGTGACGTGCGACTGGTCAACGGTGATACTCAATACGAAGGAAGAGTAGAGGTCTGCATAAACAGTGCCTGGCACACTGTCTGTGACGATGGTTGGGGTTCATCAGATGCACGTGTGGTCTGCAAACAGCTTGGCTATTCGTATTCAGGCTGTAAGTGACTAGAGTCTATATACCATACAATTGAGATAATTTATGTCAGTAGTGTAGACTAGTACTCAATCCACACTATGGATCTCTTGCAATTGTATAGAGCTATCATTACAGAACAATAGTAGACTGATACAGAATTAGTATAGAGTATGCATGCAGATTTCAGTGCCAGCATGTGATTGTGCTGTATGATTTGTTTCTCTCAATAGTTGGAATCGCCAAAACCAATGCTTACTTTGGTCAGGGAAATGGAACCATTGCTATTGAGAATGTAGCCTGTTCAGGGACTGAGAGTCAGCTGTTGGCATGCACATCGAGTGCTATATTTGGTACCACATGTACACACGCTGAAGATGCTGGAGTTGTCTGTGAAGGTAATCATGATACGATATTTGAGAATTAGCACAACCAGCAAATTAATTACCTAATACTGTATATGAGGGCTCTTTGATGAGAAGAAACGTTGGCATTTGCTGGTTTTGGAATGAAAACAATAAAATTGATTTACTCCATTAAAAAAACAGCCGCTGCTGTAAAAAAAAATGCTATAAAATGTAAAATGCTGTAAAATGATCCTGCGTGGTTTTAATCCTTATAGCCATCACTGTACATGTGCAAATTGCCCATCACGTGTGAATTTTTTAGATTATGATATAGGTTGATGGGCTATGTGACTGTAATCAATAACGTAACTATAAGCACTAGGCGAAATTGTTGAACTAAAATCTCGGTCAACTGTTTTTTTTTCTTCAATCGTCAAGCATTGCTCTCATCAAAGAATCATCTTGTAGAGCATGTATATAGCCAGGACTGAATATGTAATATCAATTGTATGATATACTTAATTTCACTGTACATGAACAGTTTTGTCTCCAAAAAGCACTATATGTATGGCAAAATGATCGTTCCTTCAATTTTCAAATATGTGACGCCCATTCAGGAACGAATTGCTTGTCAAAATGAGATTCTTTATTATGAAATCAGTGCTATAAAAGGAATTATCGTTATGTATCATGAGAATATTAGGTATGAGAGTACTGTTTTGCACTGCAATATTGTACTGTTGGGTTATTGTTGCGCCTATTCTTTGTTAAGCGCCTATTCTTTGTTAAGCGGCTGTTAATGTTCTACTGTACTGTTATGATAATCACAACAGTACTATCACAACAGTGTATAGAGCCTAATTTTCATCAAGCAATAATTTTTTGTCAATCCTCTAAAATAATGTATCATCAAAAAATTTTGTCAAGTTTCTCAAATTTCGTCATTTGTATGTAGTCTTCTGTACACGAACCGTGAATCTTATAATTAGAAACAAATTTTTGGCAGAAATTTTTTTGTCAACAGAGCTGTCCTGACAAAATTGACGAAATTATTGTATGACGAAAATTTGGTGCTAAACGCTGTTGCTCTGATAAGCGCCCATTACATTTTCTTGCTGGTTTTTTGCCTACGCTTAATAATAATAACCTGTCACTACAAAAAGATCTATAATAAGCAACAGATGATATAAATTGTGTTTAACAGATACGATAATAATAGACAGTAACACAATAACAGTACTAGTAATTGTGACAGTAACACAGTAACATATAATTGTGATAAAAACAGTGCAATATGATTTTATGTGTGCCAGACAGTCAGACGGTATTACGCGTGCAATGTAGATATGGTGTGAAACTGATCATGACACTGATGACACACATGCATGCTGTGCAGATGGGGGAATTTTTATCAATAATTATGATCATGCTGCAAGTTCGTTTTTGTATGGGAGGAACCAGGAGGGGTCCACATGTAACAGGACACACCCATTATTTTTATTAATTTTTTTATACTTTTCAAACAGCTGCAAATTTTTTTTTCCAGTACCAAACATATGTACACTGTACCAGTATACCGACACTGTACTGTACGTGTGTTCATACGAACAGTATACAGAAGGATCCATGACAAATATTACATGCATTATGATGCAATAGTCTGTGCTATTCCAATTACAACATTGACACTCTTACAAAGGAATTCTACCTAATACCAATAGTACAATCATAGCTATGCAAATAGATTAGGTACCCTTAGACACACTTATATAGCTTCAATATGTAGCAATACACATTATCAATGTAAGTCTATACCTATAGTGGTTACAACAATATGTGTGGGGTGGTTAGGGAAACAATTCGGGGTCTCTCCCCATGCATGCATTGTTTACATTACTCCATGTTTAAACCCTGACCTTTTCTCTGCCCATTAGATGTGTTTAGTACATTCACATTGAGTTAGTATTCATTGGCAATTATTGCACAATACAAATTTCCTTCATATTGTATTGAGTACGGACGTGCGTGGGCAGTATGTATAGCCATAATTAATTAATTTTAGATGAATATCTAATGAGCAAATCCTCAACTCAACGTGAATGGACTTTAGCTACAAACTATCCGTCCATCCATGACACGCAGTTTGCTATACGTTTATTTTTCAGAAGACTATAGTAATAACTGTTACCGTAGCATTGCTAATTAGTTATACTGTTTATAAATTTGTTTGCTCATTTAACAAAAATCGATGTTGAATTTATAATAACTTACTCAAATAGCTCCCTGCACTAATGGTGATGTCCGTCTGGTTGGTGGTAATATTGCTAATGAAGGAAGAGTAGAGATATGTAAGGGTAATGTCTGGGGTACTGTATGTGATGACTATTTCTCTACACCTGAGGCTCAAGTAGTATGCAAACAACTGGGATATCTTACAACAAGTAAGTCATTGTTGATATTGTACTAAAAGTATTATAATTATTATGAGTATGTTCTCTGTATAATAGCCCCTGTGTCGTATACATCTGCTTTCTTTGGATATGGTACTGGTACTATATTCCTGGATAATCTGGGTTGTAGTGGTAGCGAGGCTAACCTACTGGCATGTCCGTATGTATCAGGAAGTAGTTGCAGTCATAGTGAAGATGCGGGAGTAAGGTGTCAAGGTTAGTATAAACTAGTATTGTCAAGGGTAGTCTGTATTGTCACGCACTATTACTATAGTCAACTCCACTGGTAGTGTGTGTTCCTATGGTGATGTTAGACTAGTGGGCGGGGACACTATCTATGAGGGTAGAGTAGAGGTGTGTATCAGTAATGGCTGGCATACTGTTTGTGATGATGGATGGGGTACTTCTGATGCTCGAGTGGTTTGTAAGCAGCTGGGATATTCTTACACTGGATGTGAGTATTATACAAAATCATTTTAGATATTGTTATTATCGGCTTTTGTGTACAGTTGGTGTGGCCAAGACTAACGCAGCCTATGGTCAGGGGACAGGAACCATTGGTATTGAAAATGTGGCCTGTTCTGGTACTGAAAGTCAACTGTTAGCGTGTAAAACCAGTATTGTATTTGGTACTACGTGTGTACATAGTGAAGATGCTGGTGTAGTATGTGAAGGTGAGGTTTCACATGTATAGTAGTATGATTATAGGGACTATAATAGGGGCATGCTGTAATAAACCTTAACGAAAAAAATCTTTCAAGGCCTCAATTAGGTCTAATAAAATTTATATATTCTCATGCTTCTAATAAATTTTAGACCTCCAAAAAGAAGACAGCAACCTCTCTATAAAAGTCAAATATATCGTGTTTGTAGCACACGATGCCTTGTAGATACATTATATTAAACAATGTATACATGGGAAATACCCAATGAGCAGTTGTATTAAGACACTAAACAAAATCACACTATAGTCACCATGCAAAAACATGTTGTGAATTTGTTACTCACAAGTGCTAAAGTCAACATCTCTGAATTAGACAAGCCTATACATAATTTTCCCAGTAATTTATTCATGACTGAAGCCCTCTAATTGGTGCTAAAATGAGTCATACAAGCACGCCCCTTTGTGGGATAAAGATGGAGTAGCTGAGTGGGGGTAGCGACATTTGAGCTGGATTTACTCCACCGAACAACAAGTTATGGTCTGTTTTAAGGTTCCCAGGCTACTTTTAATAGTTAAGCCTTCGAATAAGATAATAAATGATACATGTAGCTGAAAGTCATGCAACAGCTTGCAATGATGGAAAACTGACTGAGCTGTGAATGGCTAACCTGCTTCATACGAGCTCATTTTACTCTCCAAGCAAAGAAAATCATGTTTTTTTTTTCCAATATATGAGGCAAGTAGCATAATGTAATGGCTCAAAACCACTCGCAATATTGTCCTTAAACCAAAAGCAAGCTTTTCTTCGACTTTTCTCATTCCTCCAAATGAGCTTGGCCCACAAAGGGGCATGGTAATCATCACTGTGATGCTTGTATGACTCATTTTAGCACCTTTTTAGTGCTTTTTAGAGGGTTTCAGTCATGAATAACTTACTGGGAAAATTATGTATAGTATTCTTGATATATAGTGCATGCACCTTGTATCCATAATTATATTCATATACACAACTTGTGAATAGTAATGAGAATTATTATCCAATCAAGCCATGAGGTTATGTCATATGATGCGCTGCCCATTGCCTTAACAAGTGATTGGGGAATAGGTTAATATAACCACATACGCAATCTACTTCAGAAAGGTGAAAGAATAGATTTATTCCTTTGTCTATGATTTATGTTAGCTAGTGTGTTATGATATTTTAACATTTGTACAAACCAGAATATTCAATCTTTGTATTATTGTTGCTTTATTTTGTTATAGCTCCCTGCTCTGATGGTGATGTCCGTCTTGCTAATGCCAATATTGCTAATGAAGGAAGAGTAGAGATATGTAAGGGTAATGTCTGGGGTACTGTATGTGATGACTATTTCTCTACACCTGAGGCTCAAGTAGTATGTCGCCAGTTGGGGTACCTTACTACAAGTTAGTTAGTAGATTGGTAAATAGCAGCATTAACTTTATGGATATGATTTATAGCCCCTGTGTCATATACATCTGCTTTTTTTGGATATGGTACTGGTACTATATTCCTGGATAATCTGGGTTGTGGGGGTAGTGAAGATAACCTCCTGGCATGTTCATATGTATCGGGAAGTAGTTGCAGTCATAGTGAAGATGCTGGTGTTAGATGTCAAGGTTTGTTTAAAGTATCAACCAGTAAACTGTATTTTATGTCATATTTATTACTATAGTCAACTCCACTGGTAGTGTGTGTTCCTATGGTGATGTTAGACTAGTGGGCGGGGACACTATCTATGAGGGTAGAGTAGAGGTGTGTATCAGTAATGGCTGGCATACTGTTTGTGATGATGGATGGGGTACTCCTGAAGCTCGAGTGGTCTGCAAGCAGCTGGGATATTCTTATACTGGATGTAAGTATTATATATGACCACTAAATGAATAACCCAATGATTGTATAAACCTTATTTGTCATTACAGATGGTGTGGCCAAGACTAACGCAGCCTATGGTCAGGGGACAGGAACCATTGGTATTGAAAATGTGGCCTGTTATGGTACTGAGAGTCAACTGTTAGCGTGTAAAACCAGTATTGTGTTTGGTACTACGTGTTCACATAGTGAAGATGCTGGTGTAGTGTGTGAAGGTAATTCATGTACATACAGTATATATAGTGTATCATGTGTCATGCAAGTTTTAAAGGCATTGTGAAATGTAAGTTTAACCAAGTTTAACTTCGAAAGTTATGTCATTTATCAAAGATCTCCTCTCACGTATTTGCTTACATTATGTAATTTAATGCTTACCATTTATATAATGTAAATTTGCCTTAAGTCAAAATCAAGAGGCTATAAGAAGCTTGTGTCCATAGCACTGTGTAGTTTATTAATCATGATTTATTTCACTCAGTTAATACTAATTTTTGCTATAGCTCCTTGCTCTGATGGCCAACTCCGTCTTGCTGATGCCAATATTGCTAATGAAGGAAGAGTAGAGATATGTGTTGGTAATGTCTGGGGTACTGTATGCGATGACTATTTCTCTACACCTGAGGCTCAAGTAGTTTGCCGACAGTTGGGGTACCTTACTACAGGTTAGTAAATTTGTGGTTGGACTTTATATACAATGATATATGCTTTCTGAAAACAGAAACTGTGTCATATTCCTATGCCTTCTTTGGATCTGGTTCTGGTAGTATTCACCTGGATAATCTGGGTTGTAGTGGTAGTGAAAGTAGTCTACTGGACTGTTCATATGTAGCGGGAAGTAGTTGCAGTCATACTGAAGATGCTGGTGTTAGATGCCAAGGTATAATAAACTGATTTACATGTGACTTTCATCATAATGCTTTAATGATTATGTTACATTATACAGTCAACTCCACTGGTAGTGTGTGTTCCTATGGTGATGTTAGACTAGTGGGCGGGGACACTATCTATGAGGGTAGAGTAGAGGTGTGTATCAGTAATGGCTGGCATACTGTTTGTGATGATGGATGGGGTAGTCCTGATGCTCGAGTAGTTTGTAAGCAGCTGGGATATTCTTATTCTGGATGTGAGTATATTATACAAAATTAGTTTAGATTATTAATGCCAGCCTTTGTATACAGATGGTGTGGCTAAGAGTAATGCAGCCTATGGTCAGGGGACAGGAACCATTGGTATTGAAAATGTAGCCTGTTCTGGTACTGAGAGTCAACTGTTAGCGTGTAAATCAAGTATTGTGTTTGGTACTACGTGTTCACATAGTGAAGATGCTGGTGTAGTGTGTGAAGGTAATTCATGCACATAAAAAATACATGAATTGTATAATGTAATTCCAAAGCACATTAATGTTACAAATACACTAGATTGAAGTGTATATACTCTTCATATGCAGTTTATCCAAGTTCAACTGTGAACATTGCGTTATGTAAAGGTTATATACCAAGGTAAAGATTTTTATGGGATTTATTACGCTGAGTGACAAAGTCGCAAGGTTGATAAATGCGATAGAAACTGTACCAAGGTATTTAACCAGCTTCTACCATGACTACTATTGCAATATGTTTTGTTTAATAAATACAGCTTTTAATAACCCGGCAGTGTAATGGCTGTTCCAAGGGACCCCAGGAGGTGTTATATCACGATTTATTAACCTTCTATTTTTCAAATTAATTGTTCAAATCATACTAGTCAGCATTCATGGTATCTTTAAGTCAGTTATAGTACTCTTCTCGTGTATCTGTGTAGATTACATAAATTGATGTTGTACCTGAAAGTGCGTTAACTTTCATAGTATAGGAATGAGCCTGGGTTTTTTTTTTTTTGGTTTTGAGGGTTTTGACAGCTACAAAACTACCATAAAATAAGCTCAAATGCAAAATCTTACTTCAGAAATTTGAAGAGCTCCAACAACTGGTCTAGAATGTATATTTACAACTTGCAAAACATTACCTATTACGAATTCCCAGAGCCATGAATAATGCCTGATTTTTTTTTTCTTCTTTCCACGCACCTAGCGATTTTTAAGGCACCAAAATTGCTTTGACAGACACCTATAAATTTTTATTAATTAATTCAAAAAAATTGTAATAACTCATTCACTGTTCATTGTAGCATTGGAAACAAAATAGATAAAAAGTTTCTTCAAAAAAAAAAGATTAGAAAGTAGGAATGAAAGAAGATAACATTGACTACTATCCTACTGTGCATTGCAAATTTTCACAATTTAAGGTGGATTTACACAGGAAGAGTACAAACCGTTACAACGTACGTGACGTTTAAAGTAAAGCTTTACTCTTCCCATGTATTTACTTATATTATGTAACAGTACGTAAACGTTACATCGTCTTTCTTGCTCCCTCATACCAGCCCTGCTTGTTTCATTACTTTTGTTGGGGGTTCTAGCTCCTTTCATTCCTACCACATTTTTTTTTTGAAGAAAATTTTAATCTATTTTGTAATGTCGATTATCTATGAGCATGCAAGACTGCAAGCTAGTGGCAGTATATTACAAGAAGCTTGTGTATAAATTAGTCCATAGCACTTTGTAGTTCATTAATTATGATTTATTTCACTCAATTATTATTAATTTTTATAATAGCTCCCTGCTCTGATGGCCAACTCCGTCTGGTTGATGCCAATATTGCTAATGAAGGAAGAGTAGAGATATGTAAGGGTAATGTCTGGGGTACTGTATGCGATGATTCTTTCTCTACTCCCGAGGCTCAAGTAGTTTGCCGACAGTTGGGGTACCTTGCTACAGGTTAGCAAATTTGTATACGAACTAAAAGAAACGTTTTCGGTTGACATATACTATATAATATAGTTCTGAAAAAGAACAGGTTATCAAATCAACCAAAATAACAAACAAACAAACAAGTGTATACACAAAGTATAACTTATCTGTCCCGATGTTTCGACCATCAGGTGCTCTCACCTTTATTAGGGGTAAAATGACAAAGAATAAGAAGCACTAACCGCCCCCATCATTACAGAATTATGTCATTATTATTGCATTACATGCATCATCGTATTACTGACATCATGATTGTATATAATGTCTGTACACGTGTTTTGTCATTTTACCCCTAAAGAAGGCGAGAGCACCTGATGGTCGAAACATCGGGACAGATAAGTTATATTTTGTTATTATACTTGTTTATTTGTTATTTTGGTTGATTTTTACCGGTTCGTTTCAGAACAATATTATATAGTAAATTTTTAGTTAAGCTTTATGTACAATAATGATATGCTTTCTGTATAACAGAAACTGTGTCATATTCCTATGCCTTCTTTGGATCTGGTACTGGTAGTATTCACCTGGATAATCTGGGTTGTAGTGGTAGTGAAAGTAGTCTACTGGACTGTTCATATGTAGCGGGAAGTAGTTGCAGTCATACTGAAGATGCTGGTGTTAGATGCCAAGGTATAATAAACTGATTTACATGTGACTTTCATCATAATGCTTTAATGATTATGTTACATTATACAGTCAACTCCACTGGTAGTGTGTGTTCCTATGGTGATGTTAGACTAGTGGGCGGGGACACTATCTATGAGGGTAGAGTAGAGGTGTGTATCAGTAATGGCTGGCATACTGTTTGTGATGATGGATGGGGTACTGCTGATGCTCGAGTGGTTTGTAAGCAGCTGGGATATTCTTATTCTGGATGTGAGTATATTATACAAAATTAGTTTAGATTATTAATGCCAGCCTTTGTATACAGTTGGTGTGGCAAAGACTAACGCAGCCTATGGTCAGGGGACAGGAACCATTGGTATTGAAAATGTGGCCTGTTCTGGTACTGAAAGTCAACTGTTAGCGTGTAAATCAAGTATTGTATTTGGTACTACGTGTTCACATAGTGAAGATGCTGGTGTTGTGTGTGAAGGTAATTCATTAATTTTGCTGTGGTGAATTTAGGGTCCTAGGGTTCCACTGAAATTTGAAACTCTCCCTCCCACCCACCTCTCCTCCACCATCCTTTCCTCTTTCATTGCTTTTCTATTTTTCTTCATAATAGTTAAGAAGCTACCATATAGAACGTTTGAACGACTTCAAATTTTAATTAACTAGTTCAAAAAAATCTCAGTAATGATTCCAGTAAATTTTTGGATATTAATTCTGCCATGTTGGTGCTCCACTAAATTGGAGCTTTCGTAGAAAGTCGATCAATAAATTAGAATAATGATTTTATTATATGCAATGCAGAATTATATGAGAAGATGAATGCTGTAAGTGTATAGCCAAATTACTTTTGTTTCATTGGTATAACTTATAAAACTATTATGTTTTTAATAAAAGTTGGGCACCAACATGGCCACCCTGGTTATTAGTGTTAGTGACGTCACGTGCAAACGCTCTATAGCGGAATTAATTGACAAACAATTTAATTAATTTTAACGAATCGACAAATTTCAAATTTAACCTATTCATTTAGTTACCAAACAATGCGAGGCTTATGCGCTTTGATTCATTTATTAGAATTTGAACTTGTCAATCAAAGAAATTATCAACTTTTGTTATATCCATCGTATTTTGTACTCATCAAGAATCCTGCTATATGGTATGAAACACTAGCGCTACATGTTGACCTATGTCACTAACAAGCTATCAGCTATAAAGGGACTGTAATTATTTTAAAACTGTTCTATAGCTCCCTGCTCCGATGGTGACGTTCGTCTTGCTAATGCCAATATTGCTAATGAAGGAAGAGTAGAGATATGTAAGGGTAATGTCTGGGGTACTGTATGTGATGACTATTTCTCTACACCTGAGGCTCAAGTAGTGTGTCGCCAGTTGGGATACCTTACTACAAGTTAGTACATTAATAGTAGCATAACTTATAAATGATTATGGTTTGTAGATGCTTTGTCATATTCGTATGCCTTCTTTGGATCTGGTACTGGTAATATATTCCTGGATAATCTGGGATGTAGTGGTAGTGAAGCTAAGCTACTGGACTGTACATATGTATCGGGAGGTAGTTGCAGTCATACTGAAGATGCTGGTGTTAGATGTCAAGGTATAACAAACTGATTTACATGTGACTTTCATCATAATGCTTTAATGATTATGTTACATTATACAGTCAACTCCACTGGTAGTGTGTGTTCCTATGGTGATGTTAGACTAGTGGGCGGGGACACTATCTATGAGGGTAGAGTAGAGGTGTGTATCAGTAATGGCTGGCATACTGTTTGTGATGATGGATGGGGTACTTCTGATGCTCGAGTGGTTTGTAAGCAGCTGGGATATTCTTACACTGGATGTGAGTATTACACAAAATCAGTTAGATATTATTATCATCAGCTTTTTGTGTACAGTTGGTGTGGCCAAGACTAGCGCAGCCTATGGTCAGGGGACAGGAACCATTGGTATTGAAAATGTGGCCTGTTCTGGTACTGAGAGTCAGCTGTTATCATGTAAAACCAGTATTGTATTTGGTACTACGTGTTCACATAGTGAAGATGCTGGTGTAGTATGTGAAGGTGAGAGGAGATGAATTGTATTTTTATTGCAATATGATTATCCTGACAGTACAATTACAGTAATAATTATTTTATAAAATAATTTTTTTTTTTATTGTACAGCTCCTTGTTCTGATGGTGATGTCCGTCTTGCTAATGGTAATATTGCTAATGAAGGACGAGTAGAGATATGTAAGGGTAATGTCTGGGGTACTGTATGTGATGACTATTTCTCTACACCCGAGGCTCAAGTAGTATGCCGCCAGTTGGGATACCTTACTACAGGTTAGTTATTGTATTCATGCTTTCCCCTAGCATTATTACGTGTACAGTGTATGGCCTCCTGGTTTAATAATTATAAATATACAGATACTGTGACATATACTAGTGCTGCATTTGGGTATGGTTCTGGTACTATATTTCTGGATAATCTGGGTTGTACTGGAAGTGAAAGTAGTCTACTGGACTGTTCATATGTATCGGGAGGTAGTTGCAGTCATAGTGAAGACGTAGGAGTAAGATGTCAAGGTTTGTTTAAACCCCAACAAGCCCATTATAGAGTTTAAATCATGTTCATTGGTTTTAATTGTAGTCAACTCCACTGGTAGTGTCTGTACATATGGTGACATTAGACTAGTTGGCGGTGATACCCAGTATGAAGGAAGACTGGAAGTGTGCATCAACAATGAATGGGGAACTGTCTGTGATGACTATTTTGGCAGTCCTGATGCTACTGTAGTATGTAAACAGTTGGGATATGCTTATGCTGGCTGTAAGGAGGAACAAGTATTGGTTAACCCGGTATTATTATTATTATTATAATATTTACACAGCTGGTAAATACTATTCCAGTTCCAAATATGGTGCTGGAAGTGGAACAATCTGGTTAGATAACTTGGCTTGTACTTCGTCCAACACAAAACTTCTTCAATGTTCTTCCAGTCCTATCGGAGACCATAACTGTGTTCATTCTGATGATGTTGGTGTTTCTTGTGAAGGTAATATAGATACGTATTGTAGTCCAATTATTGACTTATGCAATATGAACTTGTATTATTTATACAGCTCCATGTAGTCACGGTGATGTTAGGCTAGTAGGTGGTATTGTCGCCCAAGAAGGTAGACTTGAGATCTGTTTCAACAATGAATGGGGTACTGTATGTGATGACTCATGGGGGAAACCTGATGCTACAGTTATATGTAATCAACTGGGATATTCAACTATAGGTATATTTATAAAAACAATATAAATATTAATATTATTATTGTTAATAACTGATGATACATTATAGATGCGGTTGCATTTAGTAATTCTCATTTTGGTGCTGGAAGTGGTAAAATATATTTAGACAATGTTAACTGTGCTGGTACTGAATCTGATATATTGGATTGTACATATTCCAGTGGTAACTCAGTGACCTGTTCCAGTAGCCATACCGAAGATGCTGGAGTCAGATGCCAATGTACGTGTCATTATTGATTATTTTTATTGTATATTATTATAGTTTTAATATGCTCTAGTGCTACCAGCTGTGACAACAACTACTACAACTACAACAACAACTACAACAACTACAACAGTACCAACAACTACTACTATACCAACGACTACTACAATACCAACTACTACAACAATACCAACTACAACAACAATACCAATTACTACAACAATACCAACTACTACAACAATACCTACAACTACGATACCAACTACAACAACAATACCAACTACTACAACAGTACCAACTACTACAACAATACCAACTACTACAACAATACCAACTACAATACCAACTACAACAACAGTACCAACTACTACAACAATACCAACTACTACAACAATACCAACTACAACTACGATACCAACTACAACAACAATGCCAACTACTACAACAATACCAACTACCACAACAATACCAACTACAACTATGATACCAACTACAACTACTATACCAACTACTACAACAGTACCAACTACAACAACTACAATACCAACTACAACTAGAATACCAACTACAACTACAATACCAACTACAACTACAATACCAACTACAACTACAATACCAACTACAACAACAACACCAACAACAACTGCTATACCAACAACAACTACTATACCAATAACTACTACAATACCAACTACAACAACTCCATCAACATCTAATATTGTACCTTCCACGAGTGATGAAGTCTCACTGCCACCATCTCCCACCAGCACTAGTGTTCCAGTTGTTAGCAGTTCATCTTCACATGTTGTACCAAGTACTGCCATATCTTCTGTTCCTGTCATGTCATCATCAATTCAGGAGCTTCGACCTTCATCTTCTATTAGTCCATCAGCCACACCCCAACCTACTTGTGTTGCTATGACAACCGGAGTAAACAGTGCTAGTATTATTGAAGACAACACTGTAGTTGCTTCAGTCGGTGACTATAGTGAGTTTGGGGTAAGTCAATCACATGCAATTCGATTGCACCTGTATTTATATTTTATACTGTATGGTCTATAGTTTAATAATGTGAAAGATGTATTCGATGATGTGACAACCCAGAGTGTTACAGACTACTGCAGTGTATACGGAACCATTTGCAGTCTTATCAGTCTCTCAGGGAGCACATTGGATACAAGGTATAGTAAGCATGAAGTATACTATAAACATAATAAGAAGGCTGGATATTCAATGATGTCAGTTCAAATATCCTAATATAGTATAGAATAGAATACTCTAGTCTAGTTTATTATGTACATTACTTATTGAGGTTTTTAATATCAGATGTTTAATATTAGATGTATTATTTACATTATATCAGGAATCAGCAGGGTCTTTGTGTTGTGGTATCCAGTGTTGTGGCCAATGCTGATGGAATTACTGAAGTTTCGTTCTACTTTATTTCTAAGGATGGTAATGGGATTGTACCAGTTCAAGCAATTCTCGATGCAGTTGAAGTAAGTAGACCAGCCGTATAATATTGCTAGTGGAATGGGAATGGTGCCTTTTAGCTTATGAATTGGAAACATAGCCTTAAATTGATTTTAGTTTACAAAACAAATTCCGCAAACAATCATTGAATATGTTATCATTGTCCTGTGTAACTGTTAAGTATTGTTCTGTAGTATTATTTTATTTGCATGATGGTTTCGTTTTCATTTCAGGCTGGGAAAACAAATGAAAACTACGAAAATGCTGGATTCAGTAGAATATCGTTCCGTCCATCTGGTGAAGAGACTACTGTCCGAGGCGAATCCAACCAACTTCCTGCCTCCAATATAGCTGGCATCGCTATAGGAATAGTGGTTGCGATTGTGCTTGTCATAATAGCTATAATTGCAGTTGGATATTTGTAAGATTTTCATTAATACAGTAGTAATATGATATACTGTATTATCTGTTTCCATTTTTATATCGTTTTAGCTACCATAAATACAAGAATTCACAAAAATACATGATATCCGATCGCACTTTGCATACTAACACATTGCCAAGTGACTACATGGATGGACAGCAAGTGGCCACTTTTAAAACTGGTGCTGGTGGCAGTAGTGCTCTTGGTATTACCAATATGGTGGCCATTGCAGATAGTGAGGGTATGTATGTTGGCACCGGTGACGATTCAGAGGCAGCCATTAACGAACAAAGCAAGTATGAAGAGCTACCTTTGTGAATTCTTATGCTACTTTAGTTAAGTAAAGAATAGTGGTTTTATAAAATATGCTTTATTTAAGTTTTTTAGCACGAATAAATATTTTTATATTTTTACAATTGTTTTGTCTACTTTTGTTTCTTCCAATTGTCAATCTAAACATAATAAAATTATTATTAAAACTCATTGGAACCAAGGCAAGCCACCACCGGCTGCCTGTATGCATGCATGCATGCCTTATAATTTGCACTATAGTCTTGCACTGCTGCCACTGTGTGAATAACGGATGATTGATATGCTGGAGCTATGACAATGATAATTATAGCCACTTACAAATTAATTAATTTTTATGACCTTTTTTTCATGTACACGCCCAAAAATCCGGATACGCGTGTGCGTGTCCGGATAATTAAGGCGTGGCTGCTATATGGAGAAGAAGGTTTGCTTTAGTTTTTTATCTAGAGTCTATATACTATTACTGAAGCGTTATTATTTTTTCCCCTCATCTCCTAGATGAAGAAAACTTCTCTTACCATATGCATCCTGGTTTTCACCCAACTCTACAGTTTAAGTAAGTCATGCAATTACTAAAGCAAGTGCATGCACACTGTGTACAAAGTACGTGCTGTTCTGCAAAAATTTATGCTTCACTATCAGCATTCAACTTTAATGTACAACGAATGCCAGAAAGCGCAGCAGACGAGTAGACACAAAAATGAACTCTTAATTGTGGCATAAACAAACTACTATCAGTACTGAGATCACTGCTTATGCCTTCCAATATACTTTATAGTAAACTGCCAAGATGAGTCAAGTGGAGCCTGCAGTACAGGAGATGTTAAACTAGTAGGTGGGGATGATATGTATGAAGGAAGAGT
>JAYJLX010030547.1:0-16692 GCA_036873525.1 Chalinula nematifera | reverse complement strand
AGAGAGAGAGAGAGAGGGGGAGAGAGAGAGAGAGAGAGAGAGAGAGAGAGAGAGAGAGAGAGAGAGAGAGAGAGAGAAATAGCATATACCATATAAAAGTGTATGCTTTAGCTTTACAGCTACCACTTCAAAAATAACTGTGCTAAAAATTTTATTTTTTTGTACACAGAGTGGCAGATAAGGGTACTCTGGTGCTCAATGAGTATCAAAACCTTCCCACTTTTCAAAGCAACACACACGAAAACATTGGTTAGTTAGCAATTTTGGACTCTAAACTCCAAAATGCTAACCTGACCACTGGCCACCCTGAGTATATAAAGCCTATTGGATTATATTCACCTCACCTCGTATCTGATGGTCCCTCTGATAACAGTGTGTGCCTCTGGTATACCAAACAGATCCCTATACATTAAGGAGTCTCTATTGGGGTAACCCTCTATAGGGGCGGAGTCAATCACACCCTCCATGCGTTTGGCAGTTTCCATCAGTGCTCCACCTGAAGGTACCTCAACTATCTTATTATTGGAAAGGTACTTGGCAGGGTTATTGGCTAATGACAGGGCGCCATATGGATTCCAGCTGTCAGCATAAAATAATAAGATATACAGTGTTACATATGTACATGTACAATGTAAACTTAATAATGAAGTGTGATTCACATGGGCTATGCTGCAACCACATGGAAAGCAATGGTAAAAAGTATGTAATGGAAGAATAGAATTTTTTTATATTATTTTTATGCTGTGAATAGGGTCTATTTTTATACTCGTCCCAAATATTATAATCAATTAGCGTCTCACCTGAACTTATATTTTAAAGGATTATCAGTGAAGGAGTAATGGGGTAGACCCCCACACCATGATTCAAACAAGTTTATCTAAGCATGAATAAGATATATACCAAAGTTAAGCACTTAAGATAAAACAATTAATATAATAGAGATCAGAAAGTTTGTGGGCATCAGCCCATGTACATGTATATATCTGTGACAAGTTGTATAGTAAAAAAAAAGGGGGGGGGAGAGGGGAGGGGCGGCTATAGGGATTACGGGAAAGGGTTACACTACTCACCTTTCCATTATCTTTGTGTGTCTGATCGATACATTTCATAGACAGCATATGGTCTATACCGGGGTCCAACCCACACTCATTAAGGAGACACACCCCCTCACGAACAGCCGACTCATGGAGAGAAGACAGCTCTGGACAAACATAACTACTGGTGACCATACTGACTCCATGACTGATACAGTGACGGGCTATCAATGGGTGAAACTGATGTGGTACCATACTGGGGAGGGGAGGAATGGGAACGAAATAATGAGAATGAGAACGAAATAATGAGAACGAGTCTGATAATGTATGTAAAAAATGAAACAACAATAATTGGATACCATCCTATCTCCTATTTGGTTTAATAGTGTATAGCACTAAGTACTTGTATGTACACCTCTTACATGTAGTATTTTATAGCAGTGTATTGTTCTAAAGAGCAACTCTTTCATGCTTTCTTTCAATATAAATAAAAGGATCCTAAAGTAGCATAAGTGTAACTCTAACCCTGTGAGACGATACATTGATAAGAGATTCCCTTGTATACAAGCGTGTGTTATATAGACCATGAAACTAATAAAAATGGCTGACAAGTGTTAACTCTCTAATTTCAGCCTCCAGTATATACCTTACCTGACTACCAAGTTGTGTTCCCTGACTAGTCCACTAATACTGGAGTCTGACTGTACATCCACTAGAGTAGCCGTTGTATTCCTGTTAGCAGATGCTATCTCCTGAGCCTGATGGAGTTCATTGGATGCTAAGGATTATACAATGAGACAGGTTAATCGTGAACAATACTCTAGCTTAACTATCATTGCTAGTATGCAAGAGCTTGTGGCCGATTGGTTGGTTTGCCATTTAACATTTTATTAATTCTTACTACCCATTCTATAATATAATATATACATGTATAGTATGTTGAGGGGGCTTGGGTAAAATTGTGTAACTCACCAACAGTAACTGCTATAGATCCATCCCTTGTTAGATACTCCACTAATGGAGGACAACAACGACCCGAACCCAACACAAGGACTCTACAATTGGAAGCCATCTTTCATAACCAACATAGACTAAGGTAGTGATAGTGAGGATACACTATGCAACTAGTTTTACTGCAGGTAAAACAAAGAACAATCAACTTTTATATGACTGTATCCATTAATTGCTTTTTCAACATATGTACACACACATGAAATTAGAAATATCACAAACAGTCAATTTAAAATGCATCAATTAGCTAATGTGAATGCCAAGATATTGGCAGACATTGGCATTAGAATATGGCAAAGCTAAGACTTTTTTTGCTAATATTTTAGTTTTTTGTTTAAAAGGTTACAAATATCCTATTGGGCGTTTTCATCTGTCATGTTACTTAGTAATGGAAATAAAAAAAAATTCGTGGCCACCATATTGGCATACATGTTTGTATTGATCGAGTAGCAGCTTCTCAATTCATCATCGTTTTGCAGCAAATCGGCTATTTTAAAATACCACTCAGATATATGCAAAGTAAAATAATATAAAGAGACGAAATAATGCAACTATACACATACATAGCCAAGTTTCCCTTACATGTTCGAAAATAAGTATTTTTGCTACAAATCCTGTCTCAATCAATACAAAGTTGTACACCAACATGGCCGCCGTGTCTTCGCATGTCCGAAAGTCACGTGATGGTATGAAAATGCCCTATTTGACAGCACTAGAATTAAACAGCCAATTCCCTAGTGGAAATGGAGCGCATGTAACATGCATGTTACATTTATGTAATTTAATGGGATTTGGAACGTTTTTCATGCATGTTACATTCATATTTGCATGTAACATGCATGTGACATACATGTTATATGAAGGAATTTTGCATGTCTTCGATACATGTTGCATGTAACATGCATGTAACAATACTATGACATACATGTTTCTTCTAACATGCATGCAGTAACTGTTGCATTCTATAGGAATGAATGAGAAACATTAATTTTATAGCTTATATTCCCCGTTATTAAATTGCAAAAAAAAAATATATTACAGGTACTGCTGGGGGTCTTGTATTAAACATATTCATAGCCACTCCCACTTTCGACCTTGCGCATTCCTTATGTACTTGAAAAACAGTTACAATGAATCCTATTAAGCAAAAGAAAAATCTTATATCTGTTTTATATAGTAACATAAATGCAATACAATTGTTATGAAAGATTCAGTTTTATTTTTATGTCGATGTAAATTGTACTAGAATTATATCCAGGCTTATAATGATGACAACACAAATATAGCATCAATAATTTTGAAGTATAATTATAGTGAGTGACTCACAGAAGACCAGTCGTTTCTCTAAATGGGCTGACAATACCTTCAATGGAGTTCCCTATAGTTGCACTAGCTCATCAGGATAAGAAACCTAAGCTATACAATACATAAGATGGGCATTAAATAGAATAATGGTACTGGACAATAAACTAGCTCACTCTTCAATTGCCTGGTATTGTTCCTTGTTCCCTCCTAAAGCCTCAAGGACACATGCCGAGAGATCGTTGTTACGTATATCAGTTTGAAATATTAACATTGATACAAGATCTTTCTGAAAGAGAGAGAGAGAGACTAAACTATATAAATCTAATAGACATACATAAAGCCTAGGTGATCAGATAAAAGATACAGTAACAACCCCATACTAACCCAGGTAATATTAGCTGCACCAGATTGGAGGCATGGGATCCCATCCATATACTCAGTAATGAACCCAAATGATGATAAATTAAGCCTTAATTACTAGTCTGGTGAAAACCCTGTGTGTGTGAGTGTGTGTGGTGTGCATGTGAGTATGAGTGTGAGATGAAGAAAGAGAAAACTGAGAAATTGCACAGCAAATGCCATGATCAACAGACAACTAGGCGTGGCTAAAATTTTTTTGCAACATGTGAAACAAGGGATGTGGCCAAAACGAGGGCCAAAAAAGATGCTGTTCAATAAAACTATAATCAGAATTGTCAAAGTTCTTCGTTTAAATCTCGGCCATTTTTCAAGAATGCTTTGAATTGTGGAATTATCGACATCAAGCACATTCAATGGAATGTCAGTGAATTCAGTCTACCATCGAGTATCCTGAGAGTACGTGGTAACGCACAGACACGCACACACACACACCACATAGACAAACAGATTCCCTTGCATATGAGCATATGTTATAGATCATGACACGTAAAAATGGCTGACAAGTTGTCAACTCTCTAATTTCAACCCCCAGATATACCTTACCTGACTACTAAGTTATGTTCCCTGACTAGTCCACTAATACTGGAGTCTAACTGTACATCCGCTAGAGTAGCTGCTGTATTCCTATAGCGGATGCTATCTCCTAAAAACGAGCCTAGATCTCTCCATTGAAACTTGAGTGCAAGCATCCAGCGCAATACAAATGGCAGCCATTTTAAAATTTAATAAAAATTAATTAATTTTTTTTTAATTTCATAATTTTGCAGTTTTTTAAGTGCATAATAATAAAGAATAGACAATGATAAAAGTACACAACGATGATAATAAAATCAATACAAGTGATAATTTAATACAGATCCAATATTACATTTTACACATGAAAGCAGTTAATTATAACAGTAAAAACAGTTAAACTAGACAACACTACTAGGCCTATGCTGATCATTTTCTAAAAGCATATCCTTTGAATTATAACTTAAGGAGCGTTTAGATGGGTTTGACGAATTATTAACCAAAGCATTATCATCTCTAGGACCAATACGTCTTGGTGTTGTTTCTGTAGCCTGATGTGTATGATAGTTATGATTCTCTTCATCCTGTTTAATAAATAGCTAGGTTATAAAAATATATTACATGTTCAATCTAATTACCAAATCATCCACTCTGGAATTTGTCCTACTAATTGCCATTACAGATTGTGGACCAGGGGGGAGAGAGCTTGAGTCAAGAGCCTATAATCGGGTGAATAACTAATTCATAACAATTATGACAGCATGATGGCTTTAACATACCACTGTAGCACTTTTGCCACGTAGCGAATTAAAAAATGCTAAACAAATCATAAATACATATTTGTAAGTTAAAGAGTTGTCAGTTATAATATCTCATGCATAGATCACCTCGAACTTTTTTCCTATTACACCTGCCTTTCAAAAAAGCATGAACTACGATGAAAATGATCAAGACAATATTCAACAGCCCTGATACTCCAAGTATAGCTAAAATATTATAATTAAACTAATAAAACAATTGATCAAATACACAATTAATTACTTACAGAAATATGCAGGATTTAGACAAATGTCATCAGATGTCTTGTTTGTAAGACTTGATGTGCAATTTGCTGCTGGATTGGTCGTGGGAGCTATAGAGGTGGAGGAGGTTCCAGGGGTTGAAGTCGAATGCGATGATGATGAAGGTTGAATTATTTTTAAAAAATTGTTACACTTCACGTGGAAGCTATTATCACATTCGTGTGGTGTTTGAATGCACACATCAGTACCCTTAGAGGAATTATTGTATAAATAGTTTTTACACGCAGCTCCATTCATTGAGGTCAATAAGGTATTCTCTTCATCAACCTGCTCCACATAACAGCATGCAAGAAAACAAGGTATGCGTACATCATTTCCACTGTTGACTTCAGCGTGAAGCTGTATATCTTGAGAAAAAAATTGACTTTTGCTGGTATCTGTAGTAAAAAAAAAAAAAATGTGCAAATGAGAAAATAAAAAATGGAAACCAAGGCAAAAGTGTCCCCTTTCTATCCAGCACTTATTATGCCATGTACATAAATACATACTTGATATATTTATGCTAACCGATTGTGATAAACTGAGTCAATGGAGTTGGATTTTTATTCATCCATATCAAATATCCTTTACAGTATTCACGAGGTAGTTTAAACTCAATACAAATGCTTGAGTTGTCTTTCGGAACATGGATTGGCATCTTTTCGTAAACAGTATAAGCACTGCTGTTACATGTGATATTCACAATCACGTCATTAGGGTAGGAAATAGGGTAGTCATGAAAGGAGATCTTAGTAATACACAATATAATATTATGCATTTTTATTATACCAGTATTAATTTGTTAAACTAACCTCAGTTAACAGTTCAATAAATACTTGATTAGGATCACTACTAAGCCCACTTAATGAATAGCGTAATTGTACCTCATCTGAAACTTCAGGCTCTATACATAAAAATCATAATGTTCAATTTAGGCTGAATAACAGAAAGTATTATACTTTGAAACTCCACCCCTATCATCAACTTTAACCCTTTAGCGACCGAATTAATCTATGGCCTGTACAGTCTTGTTGACTCAGCACTTGTAGAACGTCAGTTCCGACCGTACAGTGACACCCACTGCAACCAAACTCCCGTGTCAATGTGAGCATGTCTAGTAATTTCACTCAGTGACACAAATTTTGCACTGGCGTTATTGCCATGGAAACGGGGTGATCAGAAGTTCAGCATTACCACCAATTTCATATTAGCTTCCGTCATTTTCCAGCCCCGCCCCCATACCAGCCACACTCGACCTGCCGCCTGATGATTCCAAATCATATTCAAGCACTCTGTAGACGCTCAGATTGCATCTCAGACCACCCCTCAAACTCAAAAATTTCCAAAAGTGGCGAGGGGCTGTGCCCCTTCGAATCCCGCCTAAGGGGGGCCAGCCCCCCCTCAGATACCCCCTCGTAAGTACATTTCTGTGGGAAACGGTGGAGCGAAAAGTGGTCACTTTTTTTTAGGAACTTTGACTTTTTGTAAATGCAAAAAGGCAGCTTCAGACATGCTTTTACTGCTTAGATATGGACTTTAATGTTGTGGGCGGAGTTTATGACGTATATAAGCGTCTATGGTTGTTAAAGGGTTAATTAATTACTACATACAATAATTTACAAAGCATTAACTTCTGCCAGCTGGATCATGTCAGTAGATATTACTTAATTAAAATACAGCTGACATGTACATGTACATGACATCATAATAAAAATTATACCAAACCATATTCATTAGCCATGTCAGCATAGAGGTACATTACTGTTAGAGTGTTAGCTATGTTAGTTTGGCCTTATCCAGACTCACTTGTAGCAATAGCAATGGTAGCAAATGAGATGTTCAGTCTAAGCCCTCCACAGAAAATAGGTGTAACCATTACTTTGTAGCTACTGTTTGCTTGGAAACCATTTACTTTAAGGTCAAATTTTATCATTTCACTCTCAGTAGACTAGTTATGGATATTTAACTCAGGAATCGATACATTGTAGCTCTCAATTTTGTATCCTTCTAATAGTACAGGAGCAGTCCAGTAGATAATAACTTCATCGTAAGATGTATTATAACGGATATCCAAAAGAGGTAAAAGTGCATCTACTTCCATAAAATGAGGAATAATTTAATAATCCTGAATAATATACACCAATCCATAATGGATTCATGCATGGTATACAAGTTGTAATATTGTGTACAAAGTTGTAATTTCACTAAATTATAGTCTACTCACCATTATAAATTTTTAAAGGAGCATCATTCAACTGGCAATGGCAATGGATAAGGGTTTCAGTTGCTATGTCGAAGGCAGTAAGGTCAATTTTTTCAATTGTTGAAAAATTTTCAGCAGGAAAATCAATACCAAGTACACAGCAAAACTTTGAACCATTTATCGGAGTAATACTAACAGGATCAGATGTGATAGTGTTAACATCAACAAACAATTTGTAGTTTGATTGTAAGGTTTCCCATGGCCGGCAAGGCTGATTTCCTGAAAGGAAAGCGACAAACAGACGTGGGCAATTTTGATAGACATCAATCGACTTTTGATCTCCTCCACAGAACCAACCAACCTCATCCACACCACATGTATATTGGTTTTTAGCTGTGAGTTAAAAGGAAAAAAAAAAAAAAAAAAAAAGTAACAACAAATTAGATTACCCTTTAGATTATCACCCCGGGATTTATAGTCTATTACTTACAGAGGCAGTAATTGGTAGATATAGGACGGGGCCTCTGGTTCAACCAGCCTAACCAACTAAATGAATGCGCCAACTGTAACACTGAAAGAAAACTAAAAATTGCAAACAAAAGTGCCCATCTAAATCTACGCTCCATTTTGTGTCGATCTGTCTATGCACGTTATCGTATCCATGGTCATTGGGGGTGTGGTCTGAAAACAGAGCTAGCTAGCTATGGCTAGCTCATCTAGCTCTGGTTCATAGGTGGCTTAGCTCTATGCTCGTGGCTATAGCTATGCTAGCATAGTCTGATATTTATAGTTATGGCTATAGCATAGATATTCTATAGCTAATAGCGCTGTGTCCATGATAACACATTTATGCTAATTGGAGACTGCCAAAAGTGACACAGAAAGCAATGACGAAGCAGAGCATGCTGTCTCACTCAAGTACATGTACAATAAATTAGTATATGATGCATGGATGCATCAGATGCCTGCATTTCATCTACTTAGGAGCCGAGTACTGGCTAGGAACATGTCCATTCATGGAACAGAGTGACTATGCTAATCATTTTGGAACTATAAGCTTTGCGAAGGCCATGCAGGCTCAAAGCTGAGAATGATGAATCATATGATAGTTCATCATGTTACTAGCGGAACGATTCAGTATAATAGTTAATTCCACCTAAAGACTGCAATGTATGTTATAGTGCATATGGCCCGGGCCACATACAAACATGACTTCCACACTACTACTGACACTATCAGCTATCCCCACAGGATCTCTACTAGTGATATTACATAGCTCATCATGATAAGAGCCCACAGTGACCTTTAGTCAGTCTAAATCCCTACTATATATATTATATAAATGTACAATAAACTGAATATAATTATCTGGGCTTGCCTATTTGCACCATTGAAAAAAATGGAAGTTTAATAATCATTAAAAATTTATATTACTATATTAATTGTGTAATGATAATACAAAAAAAAATTCTCAAAGTTAATTATCATTTATTTTATCCGCCAACATGTGCCCATGATGAATCTTTATAGTGCTCAATCCGCAGCTTCATGCAGGTCATGGTTCTGATCTAGCTCCCGGAGTGTCCGAATGATCGTATGCTTCATTTTGTGCTACAATTAATAAACTGATGAATTTACAGTATACAATGAGTTATCTTTATTATCACTATATGCATTGCAATGATGTAAATATATGTACATGCACTAACTTCCGTTGTGGTACTCAATTTCTTTTGTCACATGTGACTTGAGCTCCTAAAAGTAATGCACATCATGCATGTATGAGTATAGAGCTTAATGCGCATCATTAATATGAAACATGCAAATCATCATGCCAGTCATAAAGTGCACACTAATACTATGTTTCCAACTGACCCAAGCATTTTAAGGCATGCCTGGTGAGCAAAGCATGATTATATGTATGTAGGCACAATATTATAGTGCATGACTTACTTTTGTTCTGCAAATGATCAAGAAGATTACTGAAACTAACATAATGAATAACATAATGAAACATACAGCACTAATTGATAGTAGACTTATTGCTATTCCAAGAATTACAGCTATGCAAAGGGAAGAGAATTGAAGTTAATAAAAATAAATAACATATAGCGGACAGATATATCATAACTCACAATCATCGTTGACACTGCCAGCAATAGTAGACTGCATATTATTAGCTGAAGAGGAACATGCAACCACAGTGGCACTACTGTTGGTGGAGGCACTTGTACGACTAATACAAACACTGCTATTACTGGGTGTTCTTTGGCCACTTCCAACACAGGACAAATAATATCTACCATCACATATTAAGCTATCATTGGGGATAAACGTTAGATTAGATATGGTATACTGAGCTTTGATGTCACATGAACAAGACCCGGCCTCAGTATCACCAATACAGCAGCAACTGACATAGCAAGAATAACCGCGTAAAATTGAGTCATCACAGTCACTAGAAAAAACGTTTGCTCTAAAGAAATCCTCCTTAACACCTACAGACAAAAAGTTAAGACTGATAGGTTTAATTTTTTTAAATAAAAAAACATCATTATTGATTTACTTAAAGAGATGGTATAGGGCTCTGTAACATTTTTGAAGTTATTCATCCATTTTATTGATCCATTACAGTTTTCCCCATTTGGAAATTCACTAACTGAAACAACTATGTTCCCTGTTTCAGAATGAACAAGCTCCCCTGTTTTGCTGCCCATCGGTTCAGAGCTGATACAGGTAAACAGCATCATAACTGATGTTGGGTATGAAGTAGGACAGTTGATGTCAATAACCTGTCATAATATAATAATAATTTCATTATAAATAAATAAATTAATTATTAGTATTCTTTATAGTGTATAAATTAAACTATACGACTCCTGATAAAAAATGAAACAGATTATATTGGCAGTGCACTAGCCAAGACCATGCAGTGTCACCAATTGCCAAGAAAATTAATTAATATCATAGAGTGCGAAACATAACTATAAATAGCGACGTACACAAAAGTGCATTGATGCAGATAGTTAATATCCATTTTTATGCCAAATTGTTGTCTGCTTACATTTGTTTTCAAATCTATTGTAGTTTTCTTGTTTGGACCAATACTTGTAAATGAATAGGTGAAGTTCTTGGATACCTTTGGAACTGAAATTATTGATACCACAATTAGATAAAATGAAATTATAGTTAGGCTTACTAACCATCAGCAGTTATAATTTCACCATTAAGTGAGCCATCACCAATAAGACCACCACAGTACACTGCTTTAATAGAAACCTTATAACGCTTGTTGCTCGCTAAGGCAGTAGTACTTTGAAGATCTCCAATGATCAAATTATGCTTACTATATATAGCCGTAGTATTACAGACAAAATTGTTGTGTTCATCAGTAACGTTAATCAAGTATTTGTCAATTGAATATTCAGGAATAGGAGCTGACCAAACCAAGCTGAGCATATTGCAGTCCACTGTCCATATTAAATTAGATGGAATAGCATCTAAAAATCAAATGATGATGATGAGTAGAATAATTCACTTACAGCTAGGATATAATATCCTGATCAACAGCTAACCTGTAGCTAATACATGGTCTGTACAATTGGAGCTTTCTGGATTCACAGAGTTATCAAGAACATCCTTAGCAACAAATATTACCGATAGGTATCCATTTGAAACATTGTCAATTGTACCAAATACCATACAATGAGTTGCATTAGCTGTATAATTCGCATCAATGATTACAGCTGTGTCCATGTCATCATCAGAAGCAACCTGTATATCAAACTTTAATTCTTCAGGTGCACAAGTAGCATTAATAGATGTATTTAAAGCAAAAAATGATTTAACAGTTTCATTGCAGCCAATAAAGGTTGAGAAGTTAGTAGGACAGTCCTCCCAATTACCAAGGATTGTTTCACAATAAACTATTTAAAAAAACACACACACACACATAACTGGGAGGGGCTGATAAAAGTAAAGTGAGATGGCGAAAAAAATTCATTCGGTATTGTTAGACTGGGTTTATATTTTTGCATACCTGAATATGACGCAGACCAGTAGAGTAGTTGAGCAATCAATGGAAGTCGAAATGATGCTCCGATTGCGGTGGCAAACAAAATGTTTAAAATAAGAACACTTTTCATTCTCTAACTTGCAGTCAGGTAGATACTAAAGATATAATTTGTGAAAGATAGAGCTGAAGAAGAAACACTTTGTTTATCACTTGGGAGAATTTCAGACGCATTACATAGCTATAGCTTAATCATAGTATAAAGGGATATCCCTGGAATATTAGTGCTATGATTAGTGTTACGCCCAAATTAGCCCCGCCCATTTAGATCTACTACGTACATACATACTGACACAGATTAAATTTGTTTTAGTGGATCATTTGTAAGAGAATGTACAGGAGTGCATTTTCCTTGTTGCTACTACATTTAACTGAAGGTTTTTTTATGCATAATTGAGCTGTACATATTAAGTACTGGGTTTTTTTCCTTTTTTTTTTTTTTTTTGGCAGTTTTTTGCAGCTCAGTTAAGTTCATCCAACAGCCAGTCAGTCAGAATGTGAGTCTGGGAAGTGAAGTAACATTCAACTGTACAGCACACTCTCTGTTTTATTATTGGTGGGTTAATGGAAAAGTAATTGCTCACGACAACAATAAAAACAGAGGAATATCAACAAATGACGAAACAGTGGATTCGGCTACTAACCTCAAGATACATATACTGTCACTACCAGCAATAAATATAAATAATGGTGTTATCACACAGTGTTTTATTTACGATATTTCAAAAACATTGGAAAGCAGTGAGGGAATTCTTCAAATTCAAGGTATGCCCACAATTGAACTCAAAGTAAATCTACAACTGTCTCATAGCTTATACTGACACTAACAGCCGTATGAACAGTTATAATTAATACCTGAGCTGCATGCGCTGCAATTCAAAATTTGTTGACAGACATAATGTTCTTTTATAATAGGTCCCCTTGATCCTGTTAGTGAACTAGAGGCAATATGGTTGAACTCTTCATCCATACAAGTCTCATTCTCTCCCCCTAATACACTGGATGGGGTACCCATTAATAACTATACAGTGGAACTGACTTCAATGAATGTAACGTACACTTACAGCACAAAAGAGACAACATTAATAATTGCAAGTGATTTCTCCTGGTGTTTCGATTACTATGTCACAGTATCAGCATGGAACAATGCTGGAGAGGGGAACAAATCCTTATCATTAAAGAGAGGTATGTCAATAGATACAGAATATGAATTACCCTGTAAGTACCAGATGAAAGCATTGCATGTTAATTCATGTGCTTAGAAAAAAACTCAGTTGTTAAAAAGAAATGTTGTAAACAGCATTAGTGTTAGATATTGCCTTAAATTTACTTTATATGAAGTTTAACTTAATTGATAATTATGTGTAATATTATAATATTGTTTTATCAGATAAGCAGATTGTGGCTACTCCAATGGATCCATTCAACACAACTGTATCAATACTGTATTCATTCCACAATACTGTGGATCAAGCCATCCTTAAAACAACGGTAAATGTCAAGTATATTCTTTTTGTACATTGTGTAGCACAGAAAAATTAACTATAGGCTTTATACACTTATGTATATACATATACCTTACGTATTTATGCAGCAAATGCATCATGATAAATCATACTAGGGACTCAAACAAATCACTGATTAATTCAGTATACAGTGAACCTCCGAATAAAGGACACTTTGCATATGGGACCCTATATAAATTGAAGTGCTTTGTCCTTTATAGAGAGGTTGTCTTTTTCTCAGAGGTCAAAATGTATTAGACAAGTCTATTTGGGACACTGATGAGTGTCCTTTGTAGAGAGGTTTATTATACTATGTCCCTTTCTCGGAGTGTCCACTATTGGAGGTTGTACTGTATCTGCTCAGTAGCTATATATTTGACATTAGTCGCCCCATTATCATTACTGACTCGTATGTTGTCATTCATATGCACAGAGTAGAGCGACCAGGCTCTGTATAATACAAATCCAGCTTTTCGTGTTTGTACATGCCATATTGTGGCATAAACTAAACTGAATTCTTAAAGCATTGTTAGCCTAACAAACAATACCACCATTTAAATAATAATAAATACCTTGGTTAAAAATACATATATACCGTACTGTGCCTGTGTTTACACATTATAATTGTCCTAATTTCAGACAAATACTCCTCATCCTGAAGAGCCAATCAACATTACGGTAACTTTATGGTATTACAGTGTCATACAGCCATTGAATGAGTCAACAGTAGTGTTAGCTGCTCAGTGTGTCATTGATACACTTTCTTGTGATGATGCCCGTTTTGATTTAATTGAAAATGGATGGCAAGGTTTCATCAACATAGCCATCAATTTGACTAACTATGTCACAGAGGGACACCACTATAATGTAACATTGAGTCTAGCCAATTGCATCGGAAGGACTAACTCATCAGAATATAGTTTCAGTGAGTCATTCATACATCTCATCGATTCGCATTTTAATTTATACCTTCATAATTATGTATGCTAGATACTTTACCCTATGACAAGACTGGCTCTGAGGAGCTTTCAAGTAGTAACCAATTGACAGCCACATCAGTCAGCATGAGCCACGAATTCACATTTATTGCTGATTACAAAGGTATATGAATATCATTAAACTTACATCTACATTAGCAGTATAGATAAGTTGACTGTGGTAGAATGATGGATATATGGTTGCCATATTTTATTTTATTCTCCAGTAATACAGCTGACATCAGTGTATTCTACACAGACATATGTGCCAAATGTATCAAACAGTTCACCATCCACATTATCGTCATGGATACCGGGATTGATTGTCGCTCTTTTGCTCCTAAGTGGCACTGTGACGATATTGATAGTTGTCATCTTTGTAGTCATTATAATGCAATATAAAAGGAAAAACAAAATGTTAAAGTTGGGTGAGATAAATGCATAATAGATTAGCCTAACTATAATATTGCTGATTCAGTACATCATACATGCACTCATACATGCTGTTTATGCTATAGTCAGTGGTTGATTAGTGAAAAAGTTGTGTTTTTAACACTATAATAGTGGCAGCTGAGAAGAATGTTCACAATCAAAAATACAAAAACAATGAATCCAAACTGGATGCTTTCACAATGGATGATTCCATCAACAATGAAGTTAAATCAAGTGATCCAGCTGACCACAAGTCTCAGTCACAATCGTCATTAGCAACAGATCCTGATAACCATCAGTACGAGTGCATAGAATATACGGAACGGCCAGAGACACAAGAAGTTACAATAGGTGATTGCCCTGCATATGGAAAGACACAGAGTATATACATGCGTGGCACGGTTATGAAGCGATATATTGAACAATGAAACAATATTATGCACATATTACTGAACAATAAATTTTCTTGTATTTACTCTTATTAGCTTTATGTATGTATGTACGTGTATGTATATGTATGTATGTATGTATGTATGTATGTATGTATGTACGTATGTACGTACGTACATACGTATGTATGTATGAATAAAGGTATGTATGTACGTACGTATGTATTATGTATATGTGTTGCATGTCATTGATTGATGATTTAATTTCTTATAATCATAATTTTTCAGTTTTGTATTGTTTGATTGATTAGTCACTGTCTAAAGAAAATAAAATTATTATTTAATAAACAAGTAACAAATCACCTTGTATAAACATAAAAATTAACAGCAAAAATAATATAGCTCAAAAAATGTTATCTCCTTTCATGACCAAGTAGTTGAGCATCTTCACCTGGAATTGATCTGCTTGCAGATGAATTATAAGTACTCCCACCATTTTGAGGAACACTAATCTGGGCTCTTCCAGGCTCATTGGAACTTTGAGGTTGTTTTGCTGGAGTCTCGTATGACAGCTGCGGAACATCATCACGTGGGGTTGTCGGCAATTCACCGCCCTGCTGAGCCCTAGTATCACCCTATATTATGTGACAATTTAAATCACAATGCTTGTTTAATGAACAGATCATAATAGTTATCATAGCTATGTCAACTTGATTTATCGTACACAAAAGTGACAGCCAGTGAAAGCTTATTTTTATTTAATATATGGGTTGGCTATTGTAGGTTAATAATATTATTATATATTAATTTTTTATAAGTATGAGGTTGGTACATACAAGTATACGCATACCTGTGGTGGTTCAGAATTTATAAAATACTCTACAGTAAAAGAGAATAAAAGCTTTTATTACTTAAAACAAAAAAAAAATCTAGTCTTGACTAACTTCCAATTATATTCGCATATCTCTTTGTGAACAGACAAATCATGCAGATCACAATTGCAATAATTGCAATTAAAGTAACAGTTATTCCAACTGTTAACATGACCACACCCTCAACTGCATAACAAAAAAAAAAACAATATGCTGTGTACTCATAATAGAGAGACTACACTAAGTTATAGTGGAAATATGAATCAATATTATAATATACGTACCATATTCATCTGAACATGATCCACTATGAGCATCAGTTGATGATGATGAAACACTTGTTTGCGACGAAGAGCAGCTACAACTGTTGGATATCAGACAAGAAGTACTAGTCGTCATAATACTGGTAGTGGTAGATGAAGGGAGGACTGGTTGAGGAAGGTTTTCGATCATAAAAGAATAGCATATTGTCGAAAAATAATCGTTACACCCAAACCAAGCCGTTATACTGTTGTTAGTAGGCTGTGGAAGGCTACTCGCATCATTTGGACATATTAAATGGCTGCTTTCACTCTTTTCAACAACACTGCAACAACTAAAAACGCACTGCGACTTCAATTCCCAATGATCAACATTCAAACTTGATTGGGCAATACCAGAAGCAGACAAATCTGCAGTTCCTGTGGAAATACCAAAAAAAAAAATACATTATTAACCCTTTAGTGACCGAATTAATCTTAGGCCTGCACAGTCTTGTCGACTCAGCACTTGCAGAACGTCAGTGCTGACCGTACGTGACACCGACTGCAACCAAACTCCCCTGTAAATGTAAGCATGTCTAGTACTTCCACTGGGTGAAAGAAATTTCGCACTGTCGCTGTTGCCATGGAAACGGGGT
>JAYJLX010030436.1:0-16694 GCA_036873525.1 Chalinula nematifera | reverse complement strand
ATGACTCCAAAACGACCAGAAATTAAGTGTAAGTTTAGAAAAGCCTGTCGAAATTTCCATTTGAAAATTTAATAAATGCTTATGAATGAGGATTTTTATAATTTTTCATGACCGACTAAATAGCTACAAAGACGTTTATTTTTTGTATGTCATTTTGAAAAAATTTTTAATATTTATGTTTGAAATTGGTCGATTTTGACACTTAACTACTAATTCTTACATTTTTTTGTTTAGATAGCATATTTAGACCTACCTGTACATTAAAAAAATGTGTTAACTTGAAGAGTTCTATATACAAACGAAATGAGGTTGTGATGCCATTGGTTAACTTAACAGTTTTGATTGCACAATTATTTTTTAATTTTTTTTCTTTTGCATTGATAATTCGCTTCTTACTACAACTTGTAAAAGCTGATTTTTATAATCCATGGTCACAATGGTTTATCAAATTAACAAATCCCGTGCTAAATCCTTTACGCAAACTGATTCCAGGAAATTCAAAAATTGATTTTGCATCATTAATTGCAGCACTTTTTTTTAAAATAATACTTATCTATCTGATTGCTTATAAAACAACATTAACTTCTTTTTCTTTTTATAGTGTATCGATCAACGCCTTGTATAGTGTTTGCGATCAAATACTTAGTATTTATTTGTATTGCTTCATCATTTTAGCCATAGCAAGCTGGATTGTCCCTCATAGCTCTCATCCAGCGTTATCTATCATGTTTCAGATTATTGAGCCTATAACCTATAAGGTAAGAAGGTTTATTCCTCCAATAGGTGGTATAGATCTATCATATATGGTTATTGTTTTTGCAATCATTGCGATACAAAAATATATTTTGCCAAGTCTATTTAACTTCTTTTAAATACTTTATTTTATAATAGGCTATTGTATATTTTGTTTTATTGGCGGTCGCTCTGCAACAGTCATTACCACTTTTTTGAGTTTATTTTTATCCTCCAAAACAACTGCTTTAATTTTAGTGCCAGGCCTGAGTGTTGCCACGTAACTCATAATAGACTGCTCACCATTTATATGGTTTTTATTTATTTTCAAAATAACATAACCTCTTTTGAGTCCAGCTTTTTCAGCTGGGCTATTTGCATAAATGTTGGTGATTAAAATACCTGTATTAACTGGTAGACCATAAGTGTTTGCAAGTTCTGACGTTAAAGATTGGGTATCAATACCAAGCCACCCTCGAATCACCTTACCATGAGCCAGTATAGATTGTAATACAAACTGTGCTATATTGGCTGGAATTGCGAAGCCAAGCCCTTCATTTCCGCCACCACTTGTAATGAGCGCTGTTGCGATGCCTATGAGCTTTCCATTGGTATTAATAATAGCGCCACCAGAATTTCCTAAATTGATCGCAGCATCTGTTTGTAAAAAGCTTTCATAAGTATTTAGCCTCAAATGACGCTTAGTTGCACTAATTATGCCCAAACTTACAGTTTGGTCTAATCCGAGAGGATTTCCAATTGCAAGCACGATATCACCAATATTAATCTCATTTTTACTGTAAAGAAGCTGTGCAGGCAGCAAATCATCTAAATTGATTTTAAGTACAGCAAGATCTGTTTCCTCGTCAGTACCAATGATTTTGGCCCATGTTTGGCGACCATCAAGCAGAGAAATCAATAGGTTTGAACTGTTTTTTATTACGTGATAATTTGTTAAAATATATCCTTTTTTATTGACAATTACGCCAGATCCTAAGCTTTTTTGAATCTTTGGAGGAATAGGTGATGAATCGATATGTTTATGGTCTACTGCATACTTTGTTGTAAAAATATGAACGACTGATGGTGCAATTTTTTTTAATATAGGATGATATGAAGCAGGTGGATTTAAATGATGCGTTTCATGTTGAAAGAGATAACTTAACCATCCTGTTTTGGTCTTTAATAACTTAGGATAGAACTGCTGAATTAGTAATAAACAAATCATGCTTAATATGAAAGGCAATTTTAACCATTGCATTGTTTTTCGTGTATTCATATGTTCGTTACCAATTTTGAATTATTTTTATTGTTATGCTCTATATTGAGTTAAATTATACAAAATCACTTTTGAGGTTTTTTATGGTCGCTAAACTACAAGATATTGTCGGTACTCTTCACCAAGAACTGAAGCCATGGCTATTTAACGATTACGCTCCAAATGGTTTACAAGTCGAAGGTAAGCAAGAAATATCTTCACTTATCACTGGGGTCACAGCTTGTGAAGCCCTATTAGATAAAGCAATTGAAGAAAAAGCCGATGCTGTATTAGTTCATCATGGCTATTTTTGGAAGGGAGAATCACCATGCATTGTTGGTATGAAAAAACGACGCCTAAAAAAATTATTAGCTCATGATATAAGCCTTATTGGTTACCATCTTCCTTTAGATGCACACCCAGTTCATGGAAATAACATTCAACTTGCCAAGCTTTTGGGTATTAATATAACAGGCGGATTAGAACCAAGTACCCAAAATAGTGTTGGAAATATCGGTGAACTTGCTGAGCCTTGTTCTTTGGACGAATTTGAAAAACTGATCGCAGATAAGCTAAATCGTGAACCTTTATCTATACAGGGCCATGGTCACCCTATTAAAAAAGTTGCTTTATGTACTGGGGGAGCTCAAGACTGGATAGAATATGCAGTAGAAAAAGGTGCTGATGTTTTTATTAGTGGTGAAATATCAGAAAGAACAGTGCATATCGCCAAAGAGAATAAAATTAACTATATTGCTGCTGGGCATCATGCCACAGAGCGCTATGGAGTTCAGGCACTAGCCAAGTGGCTACAAACAAAACATCAGTTTGAACATCGATATATCGAAATTTATAACCCTGTTTAACATAAATTTGAAAAATACTTAAAAAAAATGAGCATTTAAAAAACCATGATGTTTTTTGGAGCCTATCCGTAAAAAATACTTTTTATAGTGTTATGTTTAAGGTGAGAATTTACAATCTGAATCTGACAAATACTGTTGGTAAAGTAATTGTCAGTTCAGATATAGCTCATGACATCAAATTTTACGGTTCGCTCGTATTGAAACTTAAGAAATAGTTTCCAAGATGGCATAGTATATTTAAGTATTAGCCTGTTTTGTTGCTTCAGCGACTTCTGCGGCAAAATCAACTGCTTCTTTTTCGATACCCTCACCAACTTCATAACGAATAAAGCTTTTTATAGAAGCACCCGCATCTTTTACTAATTGACCAACGGTTACATCAGGGTTTTTAACAAAGGGCTGTTCAGTTAAGCTGTTTTCAGCTAAAAACTTTTTAATTCGACCTGTAATCATTTTTTCAACGATTTCTGCTGACTTACCACTTTCTAAAGCTTGTGCTCTAAAAATTTCTTTTTCAGCTTCGACTCTGCTTTCAGGCATATCTGATGGACTAACAACATCAGGATTAGTTGCCGTTATGTGCATTGCAATATCTTTGGCTAGATCAAGATTTCCACTATCAATTGCAATTAAAGCCGCTATTTTATCGTTGTTGTGAACATAAGCGTTAATAACGTTACCTTCAATAATATTCATACGCCTAATACTAACATTTTCACCTATTTTTTGAACTAGAGCTTGCCTAGTGTTTTCCATTTTATCTATTAAAGTTTCTAAAGTTAGCTCTTTATTGTCAAAAACAGTATCAACAACTTTGTGGACAAATTCGATAAAATTTTCATCCCTAGCAACAAAATCAGTTTCGCTATTAACTTCAACAATGACCGCAAATGTATTTTCTGCATTAATTTTAACGCTAATCATGCCTTCTGCCGCAATTCGACCAGCTTTTTTAGCTGCTTTGGCTTGCCCTGATTTTCGCAATTCTTCTATTGCTTTTTCCACATCTCCTTCAGTGGAAATTAATGCTCTTTTGCACTCCATCATGCCGAGCCCAGTTCGTTCTCTAAGCTCTTTTACTAAACTTGCTGAAATTGCCATTATTCAACCCTCTGCTATCAATAAATTAAAATTCACGAAGATATATTTAAACACGTCTTAAAAGGTTAGCTAGCTTTCGTCTGTTTTTATGCTCTATATTTATTATGATTTTTTCAAGCTAGCTACACTTAACTATGATTTACTCTTTTTTTCAAGAAAACCTTTTGTTAAGACTTTTTATCATCAGCATCAAGCTGATTAGCATCGTCTTGTTTTAAATTTTCAGATTCAGAGTTAATTGACTTTTCTGTTTCATCAACTTTAGATTGCGATGATTTTTTTGTAGCTGTATTTTTTTCAGCCACTGTCGCTGTTGATGATTTTTTGCTCTTCGTAGCTTCAGTTTCTTTTTGCTTTGACTTAGATGCAGGCTCTTTTTTTACTGGCTTAGAAGATGAAGCTTCTTTTTTCTCTGATTTAGGTGATTTAGTCTCTTTTTCTTCTAAATTAGTTTCAGTTTCAGCATCACTTTGAGCGTCGATTTTTTTTACTTTAACATTTTTAGAATTGGTAGATGGCTCTTTTTTTATTGTTTTTTCATCTATTTCCATCTCATTTTTTTTAGTTGTATCTGAGGTTTTAGGTGACTTTGCATTTGCCTCGTTAGTTGCAGTAGCTTTTTTTGCAGAAGATACAACTTTTTTAACATTCTGTACGGGTTGCTCTTCTACTCCTGTTGTTACGCTTGATCTACCATCAAGAATAGCGTCAGCAAAAGCTGATGCATATAGCTCAATTGACTTAATGGCATCATCATTTCCTGGAATAACGTAATCGATACCATCTGGAGAATTATTGGTATCAACAACGCCAATAACTTTTATACCAAGCTTATTAGCTTCTTGGATTGCTATTTTTTCATGACCTACGTCTATAACAAATATCGCATCAGGAAGACCACCCATATTTTTAATGCCACCTAAAGAACGCTCAAGTTTTTCAAGTGCACGAACATTTAAAAGAGCCTCTTTTTTTGTTAAACGCTCAAATACGTTTTCATCCCTCATGGTTTCTAAGTCACGCAACTTGCGAATTGATTTGCGAATGGTTTTGTAGTTAGTTAGTGTACCACCCAACCATCTGTGATTTATATATGGCATGCCACATCGTGTAGCTTGCTCTTCGATAATTCTACTAGCAGAACGCTTGGTGCCGACAAAAAGTATTTTATTGTTTTTTTTGGCTGATAGACCACTTGCAAAATTGAGAGACTCAGTAAGCAGCTTTAGAGTGATTTCAAGATTAATAATATGGATTTTATTACGTTCTCCAAAGATATATCTAGACATCTTTGGATTCCAATATCGTGCAAGGTGTCCAAAGTGAGATCCAGCTTTGAGTAACTCTTGTAAAGTTACGCGCTCATGCTTTTTTTTCTGATCCAGCATATTTTGCATATAATTCTCCTGATATTAGGGTTAAGCCTTCCATACACTTCAGTATTAACCTAAGTTAATAGGCACCCATAATACTGTAACTGTGTATGTGCTAATATTTAACGATATATATTGTGTCTATATTTAAAACACAAGAGCAAGATTTATACCATAAAAACCAACAAAAGTGAAGTCCTTTTGCTTCCTGCTATCAAAATAATTTAAAATTAAGCAAGCTGGATACTGTTGACAAATAAAAAATTTGTGGTAAGCATAGTGTATCTTTTAACTAAATTTATATAGGAAAATAATAAAAATTCATCAACAAAAAATTTGAGCTGTTTAAATTAAGCATTTCTATAAAAATTGAGTATTAATCTCTTTAATATTTAAAGTATATGTAATTAAATCTCTTAGGGCCTATTCATAATTTTTTACAGAAAGTGCAAATAATGAAAAATGTTTCTGTTTTTTTGTTTTTTTGTTTTTTTGAAGCGCATAAGTGGTGCTACGCAACGAGAAAAATTTAAAAAATAGGAGCTTTTTATCAACATTTGTAACCTGTAAAAAGATTATGAGCAGGTTCTTTATAACTAATACGCTAAAATTAAGGTGAATATTTTTTATTTATCTTTTGATTAACACAACATAATGTTATGTTAATCTTTCAATCAATGAATGCACAATGAAAGCGTCAACCAGTTAAATAAAAACTTTGGAAATGATTTATGTTCAGATTTTTAAAATCAGAAAGAGATGTGACTCCAATTAATGATCCAAAAAAAGTAGACAGCCTATATCGCTATTGGCGAATTCAAATATTAATAATGATGTACATTGGGTATGCCACATTTTATTTAACTCGAAAAAGCTTTAATTTTGCAATGCCAAAAATTCTTGAGGAGGGATTGTTAACTAAAGCAGATATAGGCATTTTAACAACTATTTTTTATATTATTTATGGTTGTTCTAAATTTTTTTCAGGCATCATGAGCGATAATTCAAATCCTCGATACTTTATGGGGTTTGGATTGTTTACAACGGGTATTGCTAACATCTTATTTGCTTCTTCATCTTCTTTTTCACTTTTTGTTATGCTTTGGGCGCTAAATGCTTTCTTTCAAGGATGGGGCTGGCCTCCATGCGGAAAATTATTGACGCACTGGTATTCAAAATCAGAAAGAGGTACTTGGTGGTCAATATGGAATACATCACATAACTTAGGGGGAGCGATAGTGCCTATCCTTTTGGGTTTTTTTGCGATGTATTATGGTTGGCGTGTAGGCATTCGAGTTGTTGGAGGTATTGCTGTTTTAAATAGCCTACTCCTTTTTTGGAGGCTGCGAGACAAACCAGAAACTATGGGGCTGCCTAGTGTAGCTACTTGGCGACATGATGGTGAACCAGCGGATGACAAAAAAGAAGAGCAAGTTAACAATCAATTGATGCAGGAATCATGGCTCCACACACTTAAACACTACGTCCTTAACAACAAATGGATTTGGATGCTGGGTCTTGCCTCTGTGCTAGTATATATTGTGCGTACTGGCATTAACGATTGGGGAAATCTTTATTTAACACAGAAATATAAATATAACTTAATTGAAGCAAACTCATGCGTCTCTTTCTTTGAAATAGGTGGTTTTATTGGCGCTCTTATAGCTGGTTGGACGTCCGATATTTTTACAAAAGGTAATCGTGGTCCAATAAATTTTATGTATGCCATCGGCATGATAATTGTTTCAATCATAATGTACTTAAATTTATCAGGTTATTATTTTTACCAAGCGTTCTGCTTTTTTTTAATAGGTTTTTTTGTTTTTGGTCCCCAAATGCTTTTAGGTATTGCAGCAGTAGAATGCTCTCATAGAAAAGTTGCTGGTTCATCAACAGGATTTATTGGTCTATTTGGTTACATTGGAGCCGCTTTAGCTGGCTATCCATTTGCAAAAATTTTGGACCATTATCACTGGCATGGTTTTTTTACAGTCCTTATCGTTTCATCCATATTAAATGCGTGCTTACTGTTTCCATTTTTGCTAAAACAACCTAAAATTTGAAAGAACATATTCATTCTTCACTACTCTTTATGAATATTTTTTAAGCTGTATTTATGGTAGCTTCATAAGATAAAAATAAAAAAACAGTATGCAGTATTTTAGTTTTTAACATGCTGTTTTTTTTATTATGATTTTATAAATTTTTACTATCAAAATATTCAGATATCAATTTCGCTTAAAATTTTTATTTTTCATTGAAAAATAAAAATTTAATCTGCACAAAAAAACTTGAAATAACTTGTTGGAAAAAAACAAAACTCAATCTAATGCTTTACATATTATAACTATTAAAAAATTTGGTGAGACCTCCAATTAGCACATGACTTAGAACTCATATCTTTCAATATATGCTACAATCATTTTGTTATGCAGCTCTTTTGATTTAGAAAAACATACGATTTTTTTTGTTAGTCTTTTAAGTCGTTTTTTTAAATTTATATGTCTACCCTCTTTTTAAAGAATTGGTGCAAACTTTAAAAAATTGCCAAGTTGTAAGTATTGTAGAAACATAGATATTGTTTGTAATGGAGGCATAAACAATTAAGGCATCTAAGATTTTACCCCATGAAATGCTAAAAAAGAGAATTGCGGGTAACAGAATTTATCAGCTGCCTTCATAAACATAGCCTGAACATTGCGCATCAAATAAAAGATACACTATGAATTTAAAGATAACTTGATGAACAATTTTAAAAGTATTACGACAAACATTATTAACAAAAGCTCATATGGATGAACGTTCTTAGATTCGAGATATTGTGGCTGTATTAACGAACAAATTTTTGGTAATTTGGTAAATTAACCGCTAAAGTTTGAAAAATTAGTATCGGTCAAAAGTCGAGTATCACATTAAATAAAAAAAATTTTATAATTTGTAATTGAAATTTTTATTCGTCTTAACAATTAAAAAAGGTGAAACGATCAATAAATTTCAATTGTTAATACACTACAAGTGATTAATGAAATTTTAAGAATTAATGTATAATAATTTTAGCTAAAAACTAAGATTGATTTTTTTCGAAAAGTGATTTTTAATATGAGTAGAAAAACACGGTGCAAGAATGAATCGTTCTATTTTGTGGAAAGGCACTTATTTTGTGCGCATCCTTTAAGTGGTTGGAAAAATACATTTTTAATATGTGAATTTATTCTTTAAGTAAACAGATAAGCTAGCCTCACTCAATTATTCTGCTTAGCTATTTTAAAGACAGATGGATTGAAGGATCTAAAATTACTATAAATTCGAATAAAAAAATAATATAAGTTATATAAAAAAATGAGCCAACAGTTTTGCAGATGAATATTGAGTAACTTGTTCGTATAATTTGCTAGTTTGCATGGTAAGATTTATTCTTAAGGAAGATTTTTATGGTTAAGGTGAGAGATGACCATCCCGTTACCAAAGATGGAATCGTTGATATGGAGTCTTGGTTGGCAAGAATACATCAAGCAACTGGCAATCTTTCGACGAACATGCTTAACTCTGCCGCTATTTTTGCAGCTAAATTAGGCTGCGAATCAAGCTCATCATATAATTCATCCAGCCCTTTGAAAATTGGTATGGAAATGGTTGATATTCTTGTGAAATTACAGCTTGAACCAGAGTCTCTCGTAGCCGCACTTTTATATCGACTAGTTAGGGAAGGACGTATGTCCATTGATTTAGTTGAATTACATTTTGGAGTAACAGTAAAAAATTTAGTTCATGGTGTATTAGGTATGGCTGCAATCAATGCCGTGCAGGTATACGATCATAATCAGCTTGTGCTGGGTGAACAAAATGATAATTTTCAATTAGAAAAAATTCGAAAAATGCTCGTCTCTATCATCAACGATGTTAGAGTTGCATTAATTAAAATCGCAGAAAGAAACTGTGTTATCAGAATTGCAAAAAAAGAAAATGAACAAAAACGAAAAAGAATAGCACAAGAAGTCTTTGCAATTTATGCCCCTTTGGCTCATCGATTAGGTATAGGTTATATTAAATGGGAGCTTGAAGACTTAGCGTTTAGCTATCTAAATTCTGGTGCTTATAAACAAATTGCTAATTTACTTGATGAAAAACGCATAGATCGTGAAAAACAGTTAAATCAAAGCAATAGCATGCTTGTGCAAAAATTAAAAAGCGTTGGAATTGAAGCAGAAGTTCAGGGTAGAGTGAAGCATATCTATAGTATTTGGAAAAAAATGCAGAAAAAAAGTATTGAGTTTCATGATCTTTATGATATTCAAGCCTTACGTATTTTAGTGAATAAAGTACAAAATTGTTATGAAGCATTAGGTGTAGTTCATAGCTTATGGCATCATATACCAAGAGAGTTTGATGATTACATCACTACACCTAAAGAAAATGGCTATCAATCTTTACATACAGCAGTTATTGGTCCTCAAGGAAAAACCTTAGAAGTACAAATAAGAACATACTCTATGCATGAAGACGCTGAATTTGGAGTCTGTTCGCATTGGTCTTACAAGGGTACCGACACACGTAACAAATCAATTAATTATGAACAAAAACTTAGCTGGTTACGTCAAGTACTTGATTGGCATGAAGAGGTTGGTTTAGATATTAATAGCTTTGCAGATCAATGGCGCGGTGATGCTGAATTAGATAGAGTTTATGTCTTTACCAAGGATGGCCATATTATCGATTTGCCTACAGGCTCAACTCCAGTTGACTTTGCATATCGTGTACACACCGAAATTGGGCATCAATGCTGCGGTGCAAAAATTGGTGGCAGAATTGTGCCATTATCATACACTTTACAAACAGGTGATCAAGTTAGTATTTTAACGGCTAAAAATTCAACGCCAAGCCGTGACTGGATTAATCCTGATATGGGTTACACGAAAACACCTAGAGCACGGGCAAAAGTTATTAATTGGTTTAGAAAACAAGACTGTGAAATTAATCTTAAAGCGGGAAGACAAATGATAGAATCAGAGCTTAAAAAACTGGCACTGAAAAATATCAATTACGAAAAATTGGCAAAAGCTGTCAATCAAAACTCTGTAGACAATCTATTTACCGCCTGTGGATCTGGAGATATACGACTTAGCTATATCATTAGGCTTGCCCAAAAACAATTAGAGCGATCAGAAAAAGAATATATACACACCAAATCACTCAGTCATGACTATAAAAAAATGACAGGTACTGATATTTCTATTGAGGGTGTCGGTAACCTACTTACTTCAATTGCTGAGTGCTGTCATCCTGTTCCGGGTGATAACATCGCAGGTTATCTAACACTGAACAGGGGCGTCACGATACATCGTAGTGATTGTTCGAATGTTCTTATCTTGTGCGAACAGGAACCACATAGAATTTTAGCCGTTCAATGGAATAACGATTTGAAGTCTGGTGCATATCCCATTCCTATTGTCATTCATGCTTATCATCGTAAAAACTTACTTAGTGAAATAGTGATTAGTTTAGCTAGTCAAAATATTAATTTACTCGATATAAACACACAGTATTTAAAAAAAGAGAACCAGTCCATTATAAAATGTAAAATTGAAGTGAATGACATTGATCAGTTATCTTCAATTTTATCAAAAATTATTCGAATACCGAATGTTATTTCGGCTTCTCGCAGAGAACTTAGCCCTAAAATATCTAAAACAAAAAAGCTAGACGCAATGATCCACTTAAATTAACCAGCTTAGTTTTTTAACATTTCAAAACGGTTTGTTTAAATAAAAAATAATACCTTAGTAGACCATGCTTTATATAGTAATGGGTTATTTTTTGAATTTTTTATCAAATTAAAGGGTAATACCAATTCCTGCTTTTAACTATACGTAGTTCCAAAATAAAAACACACTAACTTTAATATGTTAAATTGATACAGCAAAATTCCCCTCCCTCGGAGGGAGTTTAAAATGTAGAACATTTGTATTTAAGTTGTAAATGTGAGATAGAGTAAGCTTAGTTAATTTTTGGAATGACTATAAATTAAACTTTCTGTTGTTTAATTCATAAAAATTTTATATAATCCATCATCTGATCAATCCAGTTTAGTCATCACATGTTAAAAAAAATATTTAAAATCGATTTATATAATACTTCTATTAAAACGGAATGTATGGCAGGTTTAACAACATGGCTTAGTATGTGTTATGTTATATTTGTTGTACCGACCATGCTTCACAAAGTAGGCATGGATTATAGTGCAGCATTTATTGCCACCTGTATGTCTGCTGCTATAGGCTCTATTCTTATGGGACTTATTGCAAATTTTCCTGTTGGATTAGCACCAAGCATGGGGTTAATTGTATTTTTTTGCTACACCGTTATAGATGTTATGGGATACTCCTGGCAGATTGCATTAGGTGCAGTTTTTTTATCAGGCGTTTGTTTTTTCTTAATAAGCATCACTCATTTACGCAGCAAAATCATTAAGAGCATACCAGACGATTTGCGCCATGGCATTGCAACAGGTGTTGGTCTTTTTCTTGGCTTTATTGCCCTTAAAAATGCAGGTATTGTTGTTGGTAATCCAGGTACTTTAGTAGGACCAGGCGATTTTACATCATGGCCTGTTGTGATGTCATGTTTGAGTTTTGCAATCACTGTTGCGCTTTATTTTCGAGGTGTACGTTCTGCTGTTTTATTGGGTATTTTAATTGTTATGGCAATTAATGTCATTTCAGGAGAAGCTGCTTTTGATGGATTTATTTCAGCACCGCTATCTATTGAACCCGTTTTATTCAAGTTAGATATTTTTGGAGCTCTTAATATGGGCTTTTTAACCATTGTTTTTGCATTTTTTTTAGTAGATCTTTTTGATAATACGGGAACATTAATGGCTATCAATGCACAGGCTAACTTAGAAGGAAATGATAAAAAATTAACACGTATTAACAAAGCACTTTACTGTGATAGTCTCGCTTGTATGTTTGGAGCTCTACTGGGAACCTCTACTACAGGTAGTTATGTTGAAAGTTGCTCTGGCATCTCCATGGGAGGGCGCACTGGTTTGACTGCCGTTGTTATTGGTATTTTATTTCTATTGAGCATATTTTTTATGCCGCTAGCCAAGTCTATTCCTTTATATGCAACTTCTCCAGCTCTATTTTTTGTAGCAGTTTTGATGGGTAAAAACTTTGCATTAATCAAATGGGACGACGTCACCTGTGCTGCCCCTGCTATCATATCTGCAATTACAATTCCATTAACCTTCTCCATCTGTGATGGCATAGCACTCGGTATTATATCTTATGTTGCAATCAAACTGTTCAGCGGTCGTTACAAAGATATTTCTTTCGTAATGTATATTTTGGCTTCTGTTTTTATCCTAAAAATTGTTCTTAAAGTTTAAAACAAAAAGTACACCTTATCTATGAATGTTAAAACGATTAACACAGAACACTATGACTCTTTGTGGAATATAAAGTCGAAAAATATCTGCGATCAATTTTCCTCTTTAATAGGCATACAACCCACCCTCTATGCATCGCAAAAAAAATTTTACCGAATGCGAGCCGAGTTTCGTATATGGCACGACGATCAAACATTACACTACGCCATGTTTGACTCTAAAAGTAAAAAAGTTTATTTTTTAGATACATTTTTTGTTGCATCTGAACTCATTAATTACTTAATGCCACAATTAATGAACTATTTAAGAAATAACAGCTCTTTTTCTAAACGATTGTTTCAAATAGAGTTTTTAACTACGACTAAAGATGAGGCATTAATTACCTTAATTTATCATCGTAAACTTGATGATGAATGGGTAAAGCATGCTAAATTTATTGAGAACAAATTCAAAATTCATGTGATCGGACGTTCAAAAAAACAAAAAATTGTTGTGAGTCAAGATTATGTTGATGAAACGTTTGTTGTTAATAACAAAGTGCTTAAATATCGACAAACTGAAAATGGATTTACGCAACCAAATGCCTACATTAATGGTAAGCTTTTATCGTGGGTAGATTCAAATACCTCTCATAAAAGTAATGAAAAGCACGACTTAATTGAACTGTATTGCGGTAATGGAAACTTTACAAGTATATTAGCTAATAATTTCAATCGAATTTTAGCGACAGAAATTTCTAAAACATCTGTAAGTACTGCACAGTATAATTTAAAACAAAATGGTTTGAGTAATGTGCATATCAGTAGAATGTCGAGTGAAGAACTTTCTGAAGCGATATCAGGCGTTCGCAAGTTTAGACGGCTTGCACAGATACCTTTACAAAACTTTAATTTTCAATCAGTATTTGTTGATCCACCCCGCTCGGGTCTTGACGATACAACGCTACATTTTATAAAGGCATTTCAACAAATTATTTACATTTCATGCAACCCACAAACATTATTTAGAGATCTCAAAGTATTACTTTCAACGCACCATGTTATCCAGTTTTCACTATTCGATCAATTTCCATATACTGATCATACGGAGGTTGGAATCATTTTAACTAGAAATTTTCAACCATAATCTTCAGTAAAATTTGAAATTTATGACTTATGTTGTTATATTATACCAATTCCTTTTTTTTACTACCGTGCAATTCATAATCGTACAATTTTTTAAAAATAACTGTTCTCTTTGACACCGCTCAGGAAAGGAATTTCGCTGGCTGAGCGGAGTCGAAGCCAAATGAAAAACTTAAAATATCAAAATATAAACATTCCCATAAACCAACTTCAAAAACACAATTGGTATTAGTTAATTTTAGGAATCATTTAGAGATAACCTTTAATTTATCTAAAAATTTAGGCTACGAGGCAACAATTGACAAAATACTGCGACCTAATAGCTGCAAAATACTTTATAAAATTTACAGTGAATCTTTTGAGGGAGAGCACCACAAAAATATGTCGCAAACTAAAGTTTAAAAAAAATAAAACTTAAAAAAAGGTTGAGAAACTGCCCAATCTTTTTTAGTATGTACAATCTTGATATAAATTAACAGTTTTCAGCAAACACACAAAGCCATGACTAAAATATAATGAACGATTTACCACACCATAAGCAAATTAACTTGAACAAACTATCAAAAAGATTAAGACGTGAAGTAGGTAGAGCTATTTGTGATTTTAACATGATTACTGATGGTGATCACATTATGTGCTGTCTTTCGGGCGGTAAAGATAGCTATACAATGTTCGATATTTTGATCAATTTACAAAAATATGCTCCTGTAAATTTCAAAATAACTGCTGTTAATTTAGATCAGAAACAACCTGGTTTTCCCGAGCATGTTTTGCCAACCTTTTTAAAAAATTACGATGTTGATTACCATATTATAGAGAAAGATACTTTTAGTATCGTCAAAGAAAAAGTACCAGAAGGAAAAACAACATGCGGTTTGTGCTCTCGATTGAGGAGAGGCATTTTATATTCAACTGCTTCAAATATTGGTGCAACGAAAATTGCACTTGGGCATCATAGAGAAGATATTCTTGAAACATTTTTTTTGAATATGTTTTATGGTGGTAAATTAAAAGGTATGCCTCCGAAGCTATTAAGTGATGATGGCAAAAATGTTGTGATACGTCCTCTTGCTTATTGCCGTGAAAAAGATATTGCATCCTATGCAAAATACAAAGCATTTCCAATTATTCCCTGTAATTTATGTGGAGGGCAAACGGTATTGCAGCGTCAAGTGATTAAGCAGATGCTTGCAGAGTGGGATCAAAAGTACCCTGGTAGAATTGACACTATGTTTCGTTCGCTTAAAAATGTTGTTCCATCACACCTTGTCGATAGCAATCTGTTTGATTTTAAACATTTAAATCATTTTAAAAACTATAAAATAAATGGTGATAAAGCATTTGATGAAAAAGACCTTGCACCTCACAATGTTGATGTAAAATTCGAAAACTCAGAGCCAAATATTTTTTTTCGCATAAAAAGCTCTTAGCCTAACTTAGCGTTACCCATAGACAAACTACACTTTGCATTTTATCAACCATGAACGTAGCTTTGATATACCCTTACTCGATCAATTTATTATAAAAATTGAAAGTGTCTGCTAGGTTTTACTCATTTATAGTTATTCCAAAAATTAACTAAGCTTACACTATCTCACATTTACAACTTAAAGAAAAATGTTCTTCATTTTAAATTTCCCTCCTGTGGAAGAAAATTTGAATGATTCTTTCGTGGGGGATCAAAATAAATTTATACAATAGTTAAGAGCAGGAATTAGTATAACATTCTTAAGCGTTGTTCGTATTTCGCCTAACAATTACACACCTATAGACTTTTAGATCCATTCAGTGAAACAAAAATATTTCGTTTACGTAATTCATTTGGAGTTCTTGCTTAACCATATACAGGTTTTTCAATAGCGTAATCTATAACAGCTTGATCTGTTTTTATTTTTCTAACAGTAAGTTTGATCTTTTTCATAAATCCTTGGAAGTATATTCTTGTTTTGATAAAAAGCGAGTTATTTTGTCATGACTATATACTCCATCAAGCAATTCAGATAATACCTTTGCTGAAATTTGACCAAACAGCAAATTAAACAATTACAGTATATACTGTATACCAATAATATTTTTACCTATAAAAAAATATAATATACTTTATTAAACGCTCAATAAAACTATTTTTACGTGGTATTATCTAATAAAATCAAAATAACAAATGTTATTAACGTTTTTTTAAGTTTATTTTCTATTGAAAGTAGTATTTATATCTAAGAAATTGAATTTATCAACAAGTAGACTTCCTCTGTTAATTTTTAGTATGTTTAATCATCATGTAAACAACTTGAACCTTGTACTAAAAAGTTTACATAAATTAAACAACAAACACTAAAAATAATCAATAACAACATAATTATCTAATAACTAATAACTAATAACGAGAAATAATGACATGCAAAATAAAATATTTAGCAGCCTTTTATTGTGTTTAATTATTCCGCTTAAATCGGAAAGTATGAAATTTAAAGTTTGTGATAGAGTGAAAAGCAATAAACCAATGAAATTGATTATTTCGTACTTAAATGTTCCTTATGAGGGAATTTCAAAAAGAAAAATGAAAACAAGCAAACATTCATTAAAATATGGACAGTGCAAATATTTAAGCTGGGCACACAACTTTTCAGAACCACCTTATGGTGCAAAATTGAATAATGTAAAAATTTTGACTGAGAGCGATGCAGGTAAAAACCAAGCTTGCATCAATATACATTTAAAAACAACTTATCAATCACAATATTCTGTAATTAGACCTTCTGCAAAACTATAAATTTAATATTTTTTATTGTAAAGTATTGATAAAAATTAAGGATAATAGAAAATTTAATGCTTTTAAAATACACTCAACTAAGT